>RJWM01004136.1:0-95000 GCA_004363535.1 Dasyprocta punctata
TAAGACAATTAAGCTTGATTGCGCTTACCAGAGTGACCTAGGTGCTGCCCAGTGGATTGGTGGAGCACACTTCTGGGTGTGTCTGGGTGGGTCATGGAGACATCACGCTGGGTGCTGTATCTGGTCCCTCACCTCTTTGCGGCACTGGTTCCCTACTTTGCTTCCTAGCTGCCATGTGCTAGGCTGTTTTGCTCTACCACGAGATTCTGACATAATGTTCCTGTCATGAAGGCAATAGAACATATCTGACTTGTTCTGTACTTTAAACTAGATATATTTAACAGATATATGAAAATTTTGATCCAACAGCAGCAGAATATATATTCTTTTCTCGTGCACATGAAACATTCTTTGGGATATACTACATGTTTGGCCACAAGACAAGCTGTAAGAAATTCAAGAAGTTTGAAAACACACTTAGTTCTTATAGATTCCTAGCAGAATGGTATCAAATTAGAAATCAATAAAAAGAAGAATCTTGGAAAATTCACAAACTTGTGGAAATTAAACAACCTATAGGTCAATGGAAAATCTAAAGGGTAATTTGCAAATATCTTGGGTTTTTTGTTTTGTTTGGGTTCACTTTTTGTTTGTTTGGTTGGTTGGTTGGTTGGCTTTTGTACTAGGAATTGAAGTCGGGACCTTGCACTTGCCAGGCAGGCACTTGCACTGTTGACCTATATCCCTGTCCCCAATATCTTGAAACAAATGAAAATGGAATACTAATATATCAAAATCAAGAGGACACAGCAAAAAGTTTTAAGAACAAAGCTCATGGTAATAAATGTCTTCATTTAAAAAAAGAAGAAAATTCTAAATAAATAACCTAAGAACTCTTCAAGGAACTAAAAAAAGAAGAAACTAGACCCAAAATTAATGAAAGAAATATTAAAGTTCAGAGCACAAATAAAATGAGTACAAAAGAAAAGCCAGGGGGAGGGAAATATAGTAAAACTAATGGTTAGTTTTTGGAAAAATAAACAAAATAAAAAATCTCCTAGTCAAACAAAGGAAAAATAAGGGTTCAAATAAAACTGGTAATTAAAGGGGGATATTTAGGAGCACCTCAGAAAGAAAAACAACCATATGAAACTACTGTAAATAGTTGCATGCCAGAAAATTGTATAACAACCTAGAAGATATATAAATAAATAGATAAATATTTAACAGATAATAAACAGATAATAAAATAGATAAATTCCTCAAGAAGCATAACATAGCAAGATAGAATCAAGAATAAGTAGAAAACTTAACCAGACCAATAATGAATAAAGACAATGAAGAATAATTCAACATATTCAAAGAAAAAACTAAGACCAAAAGGCTTCACAGCTAAATCTACCAAATATTCAAAATAAAAAATATTACCCATACTTCTTAAACTCTTCCAAAAATACAAATACAAAGACTACATCCATTTGGACTTCATTTTAGTGCATGGTGATAGACACGTGTCTAGTTTTAGTTGCACTATTCAGAGGAAGAAATACAAATGGCAAATAATTATATGAAAAAAATGTTCAACATCACTGGTCCTTCAAGAGATGCAAATTAAAACAACACTGAGAGTCCATCTCACTCCAAAAAGAATGACTATCATCAAGAAATCAACCAGTAGCAAATGCTGGAGGGCCTGTGTAGAAAAAGGAACTCTTCTCCACTGTTGGTGGCAGTGTACACTAGTATAACCACTGTGGAAATCAGTGTGGAGATTCTTCAAAAACCTAGGTTTGGAGATCTCAGTCAATTCAATTATTCCTCTTCTGAACATTTCCTATGAAACATATCACAGCGATATTTGTGCACCCATGTTTATAGCAGCACAATTCATAACAGCTAAATCTTGGAAACAACCAAACGCCCATCAACCCCCGAATGGATAAAAAGACGTGGCATTTTTATACAATGGAGTACTACTCAGCTTTGAAGGACAAACTCAAGACTTTTATAGGTCAATGGGTGCAACTTGAGACCATACTCATAAGTGAAATAAATCAGATTTGCATGTATATACATCGTATAGCTTCCCTAGTGTAAAAAATTGAAAGAGTAAATAAGACCCCAAATATACAATAGATACTGCAAAGTGAAAGGGGAAGAAACTGCTCAAAAGCAAAACACAACTGGGAAGGGGGAAAAGAGAAAAGAAAGTGGGAAAAGATTATATATATATATATATGATACATAATCATACTACTAATCTCTGTTCATGAAAAAGAATGGTTTGTGCTTTCATTGTTTGACCATGTTTTCATGCCTATATCTTGCAATCTGAGCAACTGTTTGAAGATAACAATATGCAATATATTAACCATTGTTAATCTCCTATTATATTGATTTGAAATTCTGTATCATTGTTTTTACTTTTTGTTTTAAAATAAAAAAGAAGGCATACATCCGAACACATTTTATGAAACCAGCAGTATCTTTATACCTAAGCTAAATAAAACACCACAAGAACACTGCAAGTTGATCGTATCTCTAATGAATATCACTGCAAAAATACTTGACAAAATATGAGCAAACTGAATTCAATAACACACCAAACATTAAAATCTAATAGAATTGATCCCTGGCATGCCAATCGTAAATCAATCAATGTGATATGTAAACTTTATAAAATGAAAGAAAAAAAACACATGATCCACTCAGTTGAAGCAGAAAAAACATTTCACAAAGTTCAATATTCTTTCTTGATGAAAACTCTTAACTGTTTACATATAAAAGGTCAAGCAACGGGTGAGTAAGAAGGTCTCAAAATCTGTAATAATCAGATGCAAACTAAGATCACTATACCACCTTACACCCAAAAGAATGACTGTTACCAAAAGGATAAGGGATAAAAAATGCTGGCGAGGATGAGGGGAAAAGGAAACCCCCATACATTATTGGTGATAATATGAACAGTCAAATCCATTATGGAAAATAGCATGAAAGTCCTTAAAGAAACTAAAACTAGGACTATCATGTGAATTAATAATTGCTCTCTTGGGATACATTACCCAAAGGAGATTAAATCATTACCTCATACATATATTTGCCTTCCTATGTTCATTGCAGCATTATCCACAATACCCAAGATAAGGAAACAATCAAAATGTTATCAGTGGATAAATGCATAAAGAAAATATGAGATGGCAGATGACAGATAGATAGACAGATAGATAGATAGATAGATAGATAGATAGATAGATATAGGTAGATAAGCATGCATACATACATATATTCATACATGCACATAGATATAGATAAATTATTCAATCCAAAAACAGAACAGTTCCTGCCATTTCCCTTAATAGGCAGCATGGAAATTAAGCTAAGTGAAATTATCCAGATACAGAAAGAAAAATACTGCATATTCTCACTTGTATGTGAACATTCATACAGAGAATAAAACAGTAGTTATCACACTTCGGAGAAGTGGTGTAGAAGAAATGGGGAGATGTAGGTCAAAAGAGAAAATAGCAGATACGTAGCATGAACAAGTCTGAAGATCTAATATTAGAAAGCAAAACTGCATACTAAAATTGTATTGTATTAGGTGTTTTTGTTAAAGAAGTTTTGTTAAATAAGTGTTACTAAATATTTTGTTAAGATTTTAGTTCCTCTTGTCACTAAAAGCTAAGTGTGTGAGATGACAGCTATATTAATTTGACTCACTATAGTAACCATTTTACTATTTATGTGTATGCCATATCATAGTGTTGTGAACCTTAAATATACATAAAAAATTTATTTTGAAAAATTAATAACAAATTCAAACCTCAGAGAGCAACCTAAACTATGATCATAAACCATTGGAGAACAGCATCGAGACAGACCACGGGTGACGGGTGTCAATTAAAAGGCAAATGTGCGAAGAATGAGAAGCTGTCATCTAATCCAGAACTTACGGACCCTCAGAAGCTCATCCACAGGACTATGCCCCTATGCTATGGTTGTACTGTGAATATACATTTGAGACTTTGACAGGTATTATATTGTACTAATCCTATCTGTTGTGGAATTAAATCTTCATTGTTATAACAAATATTATCGACCAACCCACTTCTAGTTGCAGTATGAAGCTACAATGTGGGTAAAAAATTCTTATTCCAGAATCTTAAGAATGCAAGTCATTTGCATATGATTGCTAATACTTTAGAACAGAAAACAACTGACTGCATTTTCTTTAAAATACTTTAGCTATATAATTAAGTACCTGATTAGTCCAGTTCTAAATGCTTCATAAAACTTGAAAACATCCTATCCATCTCTAATAATACAGCTACTATTTTCAAATAAAGGAAACGTAAAATACATCTAACTTCTAATAACACTTTTTCCAAAAAAATTGATGATAACAATTTAATATTATTGTATCCTAAACAATAATTTCATTGGTATACTATTGTATTTACTTTACAAAAAGGGAAAGTGAGTCTAATAGGTGTAATATTTTTATCCCTCAAGCCATAGAATATCTGATATTGAGCTAAGATTTTTTTTTTCTATCTTGCCAATTAGTATTGCTCCTATAGCAAATCCTGAGTGAATTTACTGTTTGATCCATTCAATTTTATTCATTTATTCATCAGATATTTACTTAGCCCATTCTACCTTTGAATATTTTTCTGGTATATGTCATAAAGGTCTTACATATTTTATGCAATTCTGAAATCTGCATAGTTAACCTGGAAGGGAGAAGAGCATTTACTACATGTTATTAAATATTACATAAGATCATATATGCCTCAAAATAAAATCACCCTATAGAGATTTGAAGCAGGATACTCAGATTCCAATCCAAAGACCCAACTGATGTCCTATTTCTTAGAAGGGAGACTGAGAACTCAGAAAGGATATTTGTATTTTAGAAGTAAAAACTTAAAAGAATCAAATTCAAATTTTGCAGGTCCAGAATTTAAAATTTAATTTATGAAAGTTAGATTACTAAACTCTAAAATTTAGCACTAAAGTATAAAACATAAATTACAGTAAAAATATAAAAACTGCTGCAAATGATAAACACAAGGGAATAAGTTACAATCTTTTATCCAAGTGTAGAACTAGCTGAAGACTTCACCATATGCTTCGTATACAAATGTCATTATTGAAAAGCTGATTCAGAGTATAAAACCTGGGAATGAAGAAAATAAATTCAAATACATTGCTTCCAATACATTACTTTTCTGTTTCTGGGAGATGAGCTGTGCAAGTCAAGGAATTGGAAAAGAACAGATATTGAGTGCAGGCATGTAGATCACTTAACACACTTTTATTTTCTTGTTTTACTATTTTAGCCATAGTCTATTCAAGCAATCATCAACCCTATAAACCATTTCTCCAAATAATTTATTCATTCTGATATTTTCAAAAAGGTATCATACAAAATCCTGAAAATGAGAAGATTAATACTGTATAGCTTTCTTTGCTTTCATGCTCTAAGTTTAAAGAACTCAGTGTGATTTGCAAGATGGAAAGCAAAACTTTAAATCTCAATACTATCATAGACAGACTCAAACGAAGTGGTAGGTTTTAAAATCTACATTTGAAGTAAAAGAATAGTCAAGGAGATAGACTTTTGTCTTTTATTGGTGTTCTTTCTTAAAATTCCATAATATCTAGTTCTCTTTTCCCTCCAGCATGTAAGTGTGCACTGCACAAGGTTTGTAACCATGTCATGTGTAAACACTCTTGTGGATACTTTACCCAATATTATTATTTACATTTGGATTTAAAGGGCACATCATAAAAATAAAACTGAAGATAATGCAACAAGTTGCATTCCTTTAAACTTGTTGGAGAATACCTCCTAATCTACTGAACATATTGATGAGTGCTTCTTTGAATCCATACTGTTTTGGTGACGAAGCAGTAAAACGATTCCATTTTATTTCATGTTTTCCATTTCCATCAAATGTTATTTACCATTTTCAGTTTCTACCACTTTGACTTGTAATGATGTCTCCTCTCATGTTATATACCTAGCTTAACTTCTAAACCCCCGAACATGACATATAACTCCACTGTGATCTGAGCCTTGCCTCACTGCCCTGCCTCATCCTTGACCACAGCCTCTTCTGGTGTTTCTCTTCTCCAAGCTAACACTATCACTGATATCACAACTGAAGAAATACATCAACTCCATTATCTCTATGTCTGTGTACATGTGTTCTCAATGTCTGTCCTCATATTTCTCCTTCCAAGGACAACTCTGACTTCTATTTTTTGCAAGATAAGTAGCATTTTTATGTTCCTTTGTTGTGCCCTTTGTACATCTATCCAAATCACTCTTATAAACCAATATGTATTACTATCTTATTGTATCCCAGTCGTGACAATTTAAGAATATTGTCATATTTAGTTTTCTAAACAATTCTAAAACGTTGGTACTTTTATTATGTCTATTTTAGACTTAGTAACTGAATCAGTCAGCTTTCCATTTGCGGAACATAATACCCAACACCCAAAATCACAGGAGAAGTGGTTTGATTTAGTCCATAGCTTCGGGGGATTTAGTACACAGCTGGCTGGCTCAAAGGCAGAGACATCACCATGGAAAGATGTAGCAGAGCAAAACAACTTAGTTAATGGCAGCCAGCAAGCAGAGAAGGGGAGGAGTGCCACAAAGATGTGAGGGATCAGATATAGTGTCCAAGGTGATGCCTCTATGACCCACCCAGACACACTCGAAAGTGTGCTACACTTATCTCCTGGACAACTCCCAAAACACTCAAGTGGATGCAGTCAGGCTTCATCACCATAACTTTAAATACAACCCCCAGTCACATGGGAATTAAGGACCCGATACAAGTTTCAAATCATCGTCTAATTCTAGATCCTTTGCTCTTCACAAACGCCGTGTAGTAAGTACCGACTTAGGAACTTTCAACTTGTGAACTTTTACAGATGCTAACAGACCTTGCATTACAAACAATTGTAAATGTGAATAAATCACAATAGTAGCTCAAAAAACTAAAAAAATTAAAAGTAGCTCAGGTGTTTGCTGAACATTATCACAGTTGTGCTGCTGTGTGCTCACTGTACAGTGCAATGGAGTACAGTGCTCAGTGAGAGCCCAAGATGTCTGAAAAAAAGAGGAAAAGCAGTGCGGGGTGTGAGGGGACTGCCAGGAAGTGCAGTACTTTGTGTATTTATGTCAAAGGTGTATAAGCCTCGCTTTGTCAGACTTATGAATGGATTCAAGTTACAAACATTCTCCCAGAACAGATTTCGTTTATAAACCAGGAACTGGTTTATACTGGACTTTATTTCTGGATGAGATAATACATTGTGATGCTGGCTGCAAATTCACTACCCTCATCTTAAACATGATAACTCAAGATAGGCTCATTAAGATGTGTTTATTTCCATATTAGGGAAATTCTCAAATTTCCTGGAATATATATCTATGTCCTTAGAATATTTTGATCCACATTAAAATGCTTTCATATAGAGATGATTCTTGATTTATGATTGGGTTATACCCCAAGAAACTTACCTTAAGCTTGAAATAAAAGTAAAAATTGCATTTAATGCATCTAATCTACTGAATATCATAGTTCAGCAATATGGTACACTGGAGTATTGGTACATACTTGTTTCTGCTATCCAATACTGTGAAAGAATAGTGTACCACACATATTAATATCCTGAGAAAAGATAAAAATTTGACCTACAGTTTTTACTGAATGTGTGTTTCTTTCACATCACCATGAAGTTGGAAAGTTAAGTTAAACTATTGAAAGCTGAGGAACTTCTTAATGTATCCTAATTAATGCTTCTTAATGCATCCTAATTCATGCTTTCTTTCACCTAACATATTAGTCAGCATTCAAATAATGAGAAAGAAAAGGACTCAACTAAAGACCATCATATAAGTTTGCAAGGTATGATTTCCACAATTTATTCCCATTGTCTCACTCCCTCTCACTCTCCACCTCACTCACTCTTTCAACTAGGTCTCTCACATTGATTATTTTCAAGATTCCCAATAGATTAGTGATGTTTCTGTGATCATATACCATACAATTTTTAAATCCTATCCTTATATACTTTCTGCATCCTAGCCTAAACTGTGCCTCTCTGATTTAGGGTATTTATTCACACATTTCAGCTGCATATGCTCAAATATCCTTGTTTTGATTAGTATTTAATCAAACTTCATACTGGTCTGGTTTGGGCATTTTGGATACTATTGTTTCAGTTCCCAACCACCTAGCTCGAAGAGCTTAATCCATTCAAAATTCCTAATGCCTGGGAACTATCTGCTTAGAAAAAGAAAAAAGAAAAGAAAAGAAAAGAAAAGAAAAGAACAAACGAATGAATGAAAGAAAGAAAGAAAGAAAGAAGGAAAGAAAGAAAGAAAGAAAGAAAGAAAGAAAGAAAGAAAGAAAGAAAGAAAGAAAGAAAGGTCATTTCAGGATTTAGTTTATCAGATCCAGAGGTAGAGATAACTACACAGTTTTCAGCCTTGCTTTAGTTATGCACCAAAGGCAATATGCCTACAAAATCAGCTAGTACTGTTTTCGATGCCTTAGGCTTGATTCGTGGATCCCATTTCACACCAGAATTTATTTACCAACATAAACATGCACAACTCAAAGTCTTTTCTTTATCAGGAAAAAGAGCATCAAACCAATCTATAGAGTTCCCATTGGC
This sequence comes from Dasyprocta punctata, assembly GCA_004363535.1. NCBI lineage: Eukaryota > Metazoa > Chordata > Mammalia > Rodentia > Dasyproctidae > Dasyprocta > Dasyprocta punctata. The sequence continues at coordinate 8,644 of RJWM01004136.1, forward strand.
CTTAAAATCAGAACACATCAGGAGTGCCTTGTTAGATGAATTTAGCAGCAGGGAAGCAAGCAGCTCATCAGCTTTCTGTTCCTCAAAAGTAGGTACTTACTGCAGTCAAGAGGAATTATTCCTGAGGATTTCTGGTCATGGGGCTGTTTTCATTACCTTAAAAAATGCCAGAATAAGACAAAAGAAAAGTCTTCATATTTGTTTTCTCTTACACTATTTTATTTGATTTAAATGACCTTTGATGGCTCTGAGATAGTTTTAATTAGTAAGTGAAAACTATATGCTTCAATAAAATTCAAGTTAATAGTGTTTTTTATTCATTAACTAAACAAACCAACATTTAAATAACCTACAGCAGCTCAGATACTATGGTAGGTGTTTGGATAAATACAAAACACATACACCCTTGCCCTCAAGGAGGAACAAAAGCTATATTAATGAGTATGATGAGGATTTTGAAAGACTAGAGGAAAGGACAGACGTGCAGTTTTCAGGAAGACATCATGGCAGAATAACATGGGAAAGAAGAAAATTCACTTTACAGGCACCTAGTATGTTTGAGACACTGATTAAGCACTTAACAAATAGTCTCATTTAATCCTCACCACATTCTTTTTATATGGACAGTCTTCCCATCATTTTTAGATGAGGATTAGTTTCAACAGTTTACATCTTGTGAAAGACAGAACCTGTACTAAAAAATCTGCCTGATTCCAAAGGGTTTATGTATTCCATGCTGTCTTTCAGGAGTCATTTGACTGTGCAGCAAGGGATAAGTGGACAATTTTAAATGGAATATAACTCAGAGGAGTTTTTCTGACAGAGAAGAGAGGAGGCAATTCCAGCCAGAGGGACCAAGAAGATAAAAAGAAAGGGATGCAAAATATTATAAAAAAGAACTCTGAGGCTACACTCTGAGGCTACAGTTAAATAATGATAAATTTCCTCCATCACGGTCTAAATGAGGAACATTTGTTATAAGCATTACCATTCTCTTTATGTTGTGCACTTCTCTATAAGTATCCTTGTCTATTTGAAACGTTTCAGACATATCTTTAATACTATCATAACAAATAATGGCATTTTAATGTGCCAGGTACTTTCTAAAATCTAAACATATATTAATTTTTTCACAAGAATCTTACGAAGTATATAGTACTATTATTCTAAAGATGAGAAAATTGGGCTAGAGATAATATTAACAGCATTTTTCCAGCATGCACAAGGCCCTGCACTTGATCCTCAGTGCTGAAAAAAATGATATATGAGAAATTAAGTAACTCATTGAGTCATAAAAGTACAAAGTGGTGGGGTTGTGGTTGAATAAAAAGAATCTGCTTTTATCCATCGCATAGTAGTACCTCTTCAGTTCTGGTCATCAATACAAACATCTCAAAGTTAAAACATTTATTCATATGAAAGAAGAAACAAAATGAAAGCACATATCAAATTTAGAATGTTATATAGACATGAAAGTGACTTGGCTGTATTTCTCATTTCATCAACCTTGAGAATTTATTCAAATTATGTTTCCCTTCCCCCTCCCATAGACATTACTCAACCTCTCAGTGCTTAATATTTATCTCCTAGCGATTTTGTTTTATACAACAATTTTCCAAGATTAAGATGACTAGTTCATATAAATACTAACTCTAAATTTTTAATGTCTATTTATAGAAATTTAAAATTGTTACAGGCAGCTGAGTTAGTTAGAAATATTATAGGCAATCAGACAGGGGTAAGACCTCAAAGGAGCTGGCACAGAGGACCAGATGATTTCTGACCTTGGAAGAGACACACACCTCTTGCTGTGGACCAGATCTCAAGACAGAAGGCAAAACAAATGCAACCACACCCTAAGTATAAACATTAGGGATTAGGTATGAATCATTTTGAGAAGCCAGAAATTACCATCCCAACCCCCCACAGAAAGTCACCGATCCATAAGAATATTCACTTGCTACATGATTCACTTCCCCATTTGTCCCTGATTTGGTCAATTTTACCTAAACAATTAATCTTTTCTGTTGACCGCAGTTCTGTACCACCTCATGCTCGTCTGGCTTGTGAGTCCCCAGTTTTCCCCATCATGGTTTTACTCTAGAAAGTCACTAGAAATGACAGTCATTGGCAACCCACTCAGGACCCCTTCTGTCTCTCTCTCAGACAGAACCTTTCTTTCTCTCAATAAATATTTCTGTTCTTAACCTCCATTGTTCCTAAAATTCATTTTTGGATTTTAGAGAACATGAACCAGACACAGAGTAGGTTGGGAGTTTCATTCTCCTATATCAATATGACAAGTGAGACAAGATAAGATTTTGGCATCACAAATATTCCTTTATTTCTCTGACTGACATAACACATGTGCCATCAAGAATTAAATAGTTACAGGGTCTGCTAGTTATATAGAAGGGCAACTTCCTGAAGTCGTGCAATAATACATTTAGAAATGTTAATACATTCTGATAATAAATTCAGAAAGTTGAACAAACACAATAGAGAAAAATTAAGAAAATACTCCAAATCTGTGAAACATTTACAAACCAGATGGTTTGTACAGAGCAGATGAATCTTGGATTATGAGACTAATATGGGCGCCCTACTTGGGGATGGGAACTTTGCACTGAGGGCAGTCACAGTTATGGTTGTGGACAAGAGGAGCTAACACTGTACTTGGAAACTGATCGTCTTTCAGAGACAGGAGCATAGGGCAACCAAAGACACCAGAGTGAGGAAGCCAAGAGTCAGTGGTCAAAGCTGTGGGCCATGACAAGTGGGATGAACTTTGAAGTCTGAGTCTAATCATGATAGTTGCTTTTTAAAACATAACAGTAAAGTATTTGAAAAGTACAACAAATTTGAAGGAATTCAAAACATAACATACCCAATATCATAATATACATTTTTACTCTATATCCATTTTTGAACTTAAGAAGATCAAAGAACCTCCAAATTAAAACTCTATCTAGATGAAACTTCAGAAAACAATATACCTTGAAAGCTGAAAAATTAAAATAACACTTTCTATATAGAAGAACGATTTGGTGACTACTGACTTCTTATCAGAAGCCATGGAATCCAGAAGAGAATGAACTGTATTAAAAGTGCTGAAAAAAAAAAAAAAAAGGAGTAAAAAAACCCTTGCAATGGAGAATTTGATACTTAGCAATTATACTTTATAGTATAACAGCTAAATGAAAACATTAGATACAGGAAATTTAGAGACTATGTTGGTTTTGTTATAGGCAACTGAGTTAGTGAGAAATATTATAGGCAGTCAGATAGGGCTAGGCCCTCAAAGGAACTGGTACAGATGACCAGATGTCTTGTGACCTTGGAAGAGACACATACCTCTTGCTGTTGACCAGATCTCAAGACAGAAGGCAAAACAAATGTAACCATACCCTAAGTATAAGCATTAGGGATTAGGTATGGATCATCTTGAGAAGCCAGGAATTACCATCCCAATCCCCTACAGAAAGTCACTGATCCATAAGAATGCTCGTCCTTGATTTGGTCAGTTTTACCTAAACAATTAATCTTATTGGTTTACCACAGTTCTGTCTCACACCAAGCCCATCTGCCTTGCGAGTTCCCAGTTTTTCCCATCAGGGTTTTACTCTATAAAAGTCACTAGAAAAGACAGAGTCTTTGGCAACCCACTCGGGACCCCTTCTGTCTCTCTCTCAGACAGAAGCTTTCTTTCTCTCAATAAATACTTCTTAACCTCCGTTGTTCCTAAAATTCATTGTTCGATTTTAGAGAACACGAACTCACGCTGGACATACAGTAGGTTGGGAGTTTCATTCCCCTATATCAGTCTCAAACCTCCATTGAGAGAAAAACTAAATAAAGCTGAAGCAAATAATGCAAAGGGGAATACTGGACAGATGAATGAAAGACAAGCATTTGAAATAGTAAATATCTGATAAAATATGAATGGTTGCTTTTTTATTTTTAAAGGACATAGAACTGTTTGAAAAACCATGGTCATTTGGTGGGCTGTTTGAAATAAAAAGATAGTTATTTGGTGCGGTTATCATATAGAGATCCAATTCACATGACAGAGGTAGCATGCAGGAAAGTGTAGGAAAGGGTGGTAGATTTATAGTGACAAGATTTAGCTAATGGGAAGTCAAATAATATTAATCTAAAGTAAACTTTTAAATATTTAAATTTCAATACATTACCTAAAAAAGCAAAGAGTTATGGGACAGAAATGAAAGGTAGCTTAGATAGAATAAAAAAGTATCTAAACAATCCAAAGAAAGGTTAAAAGGGAAAAATAAACCAAAAACAAAAAGTAAACAAAGCAAATAATAAAATTTTAGACATCAACCCAACTATATCAATAATCACATTAACAATAATAATATATCCTTCAAGATATTAATTAAAAATGAAAAAGTAGCTTTTCAGTGGAAAAACCTAGCAGACACCAGCTTAATTATGTGATCTACATTAACATTACCAGTAATAAGGTGTACCACCACCATATACCTGCTGGTATGATATTGGGTACCACAAACTCACAATGGCTAATTTTGAATAATTCGCTAAGGAACAAATGGAGGCTTAGGATTCTGTTATCACCCTTCTGAGACTTCCCATTAACTCTTGGGATGGACCACCCTCTCCCACCCCCTAAGACTACTGAAATAAAAAAGAACACTTCAGAGTAAGATCCTTCTTAGCATAAGATCACCTCCACCCTCTTAAATCATCCCAGGATTATTCATTGTCTGCAGTATCATCGACCTCTGAATCTTTCAAAGAACTGGAATCCTCCACCAACCTGGAATCTTCTGCTAGTCCCTCCTATCATTCTATACACCCATTGCCTTGTACACACCCAACAAATAGTGGCAGGTTTGGAATATTTGGGCCTTTGCCCATCCTCAGGCATTGACCTTCCAGCCCCCATCATGCATTACTAAATATGTTTCTGTTTCTTATTTTATTCTTTGCCGTACCCCTCATACAGGCAGTTGGGGATCTTAGCCAGGTCCTTGGTAGTATGATACCTGCCAAAACAAATCAATTTGCAGTTTTCTTGTACAAAATATATAACATCAATATAAGAAGAGAAAACCAGAAAAATCCAAATTGAGGGGCTACTTAAAAGGGTTTACTTTGATTCCATAGCTAGTGAGCCCACTGAGATAGGAAAACCACAAGTTAAAGGTCACTTTGGGCAACTAAGTGGGACTCTATCTCAAAATAACATTTAAAAACAGCTGAGGAGGCAGTTCGTGGTAGAGTACTCACTTAGCATGATTGAGCCCTAGTCTCAATCCACATTACCAGAAGAGAGAGAGAGTGAGAGAACAGAATAGGTTATGAGAGACAATGAGAGCTACCAAATTGCAATCAACCAAATATAAAACAGAACTGTTTTTAAAAAATGAGTAATATTTATTCACAAAAAAAACTAACATTGCTGAGAGAAAAGTATCTAAATAAATAGAGGGATAAACTACATTTAGGATTGAAAAATTCAATATTTGGAAGATTCAGTTCTCCAAAACTTACAGTTAAACATAACACTAATAAAAATTGCAATAGGCATTTTAGTAGAAATAGGCAGGCTTATTCTAAAGTTCATGTGGAAATGCAAATGACCTACACTATCTAAAATTATTTTTAAAATACAACAAAATTGGAAAGTTTATACCACACTTAATCTTAAGACTAACTGTAAGGCTACACTAAACAAGAAAATGTGCTATTGACATAAGAATATTTGTATCTATGTATATTTATTTATAAATATATATAAATGTACATATAAATATATATACTTATATATAAAGTAATATACAATATATATTTATGTATAAATTTATACATAATATATTAAATATATTTATAAACTTTATATATAAGATATAAATATATATGATATAGAGTTATATATAAGATATAAATATACATAAAAACATATCTTTATAAAGAGACAGATTTTTTAAAAAAGCAGTAGTTCTCAAAATGTGACTAAGAATTGAATTTAAATTATTTTTCTAATAATAGTAAGATTCCAATTATCTACTTATTTTCATAGTCTTGCAACCATACATTGGAATTTTCTGTAAGCTAAATGATCTGTAACATCTCAATAGATTTAGTGCAGAGATATAAATTAATTTTTTTTTTTTGGTGGTACTGGGGATTGAACTCAGAACCTTGTGCATGCTAGGCAAGCACTCTACCACTGAGCTACATCCCCAATCCATAAATTAATTTTTTAAACGTAAGATAATTATGGTAACCATTGCTGATTTCCTGTTATCTTGTTTTGAAGTCCTGTAACACTTTCATTCTTTTGTTTTGATTGGTTTTATTCTGTTTTGTTTTGTTTGATTTCGTTGTGTGTGATGGTATGGACAGCTATTCTGAAGAAAATGAGAAACATTATAGTAGCCATTGCCGATTTCCTGTTGTCTTGTTTTGAAGTCCTGTACCATTTGCATTGTTTTGTTCTGATTTGCTTTATTTTGTTTTGTTTTGCTTATTCTCTTTAAAATAAAGAAAATGTAAGCTAAATCCCTTTCTAAGCTTTTTGGAGTACATAAATTTATTTTATAAATTGCTTCTCAGCCTTTTGGCTAAGATCAAATGTAAAAGTGTTGTTCTGAGAGTGTATAAGTATTTCTGTAAAAATTGTGTAGGTAAATATGTAATGAGATGACTAATACTGTGTTTATGGAAACTAACAAATATGTATTTTTAAATTTCTCATTGTTAGTTTCTAGTACAGTAACCGTTGATAATTATAACACACACAAAAAATCCAGCTTTTTAGGGCCTTCAGTAAATATCAAAAGTATAGAAGATCCCAAAACAAAAACATTAAAAAATGCTGGAAAGATGAATACAAAATTAGATCTCCAAGGTGATTGAAATGTCGATAGTATCTTCAATAAAGGTGCTAAGAAAACTCAAGAAAAAAATCTTTCTGATAAATGCTTCAAGAAATACTGGGAAGCTATTTGGAAAAAATACAAACATCTATGCATACCTCTTACATGCAAAATAACAATAATTATTTGTTATATTCAAGTCTATTATTTGAATATAAAAAAACCTTAAAACTTCTAGAAGCAAACATTTAAGAATAATACATATTAGGGGAGGCAAAGTCTTCTTAGACATGGATAACACAACTCATAAAAGAAAATAAATAATAACTATCAAAATAAAACTCGTTGAAAGCTAATTTTTGATGGGTACTGGGGATTGAATTCTGGCTACATTTGCACTGTGCTACATCCAGCCCCCCCCACCCTGCTTTAATTTTTATTTTGAGGTAGCATCTTGCTAAATCCTAGGTTGGGCTGGAACTTGCAATCCTCCTGCTTCAGCCTCCAGAGTGATGAGATTAAAGGCAGACATCATCACACCCAGTTTGAAAGTGAGTTTTATAAGAGTAAACATGAAAATCACTGAATGTGAAAAAAACTTCTAACATATTTATTTGATCCAAAAATACATCTAGATAATAAAAATAAGGTGCAAAATTCATTAATGAGGTTATTGAGTACATAAAAATGAACAAAGTATTTAATAGCACTACACAAATGAAAATATGTGAGCCTAACAGGCACACGGAGATGTACTCACCCTCATTAGTCATCAGAGGAAGGCAAATTAAGGACATAATGAGATACAACTAAACACATTAGAATGTTCAAATTCAAAAAGGCTTGCAATCCAACCTTTGTAACTGTGATTACCATTATTTAATGAACCCTCAGTACAGATGCAGTACCTTTGTTTTTAAAGAACTATTTTTAAAAGCTCATATTAATTCAGAATTGCACATGTCAAAAATAGATTAGTTGAGAATAAGTAAAAGTTATACTGTGAAATGATGCACATGCCAATCACTATTACAGGTAGTACATATCTCTGATATGACCCAATTCTCATGAAAAATGCTTATAAGATCTTTGATCATTAATTTATTAAAAGTCTATTCCTTGTCTTAGTTTCTTCTCTTTTGTTTGTGCTTGGATCTTGCCTACTCCTTTAACCCTTTTATCTATTGAGAGCCCGAGGGATCCAGACAATATTTGGCACAAGTAAACCAGCATAGGCTAGGTAGAAAATCAGCATTTTCACATGCGGTATTTAAAAAGTACCTAAAATGATACCAATCCATCAGTGTTGGGAAGATGATTGCAGACACCAGTGGTCAGGTCTGTAAATTCAGAGCAAAATGAACACAAATCCATCCCCTAAACCTCTAAGAGTAAATGTTATTTAGATCTAGAATGTTCCCCAAAAGTGATTGGATCAAGAAGACACTAACTTCATCAATGAATCAACTTACTGGTAAATTCCCAGCTGTACTGGCTATCAGGAGGCAGGGCCCCATTGGAGTACATAGGTAAGTGGGTGAATGTCTGTGAAGGATATGAAGTATTTTCTCTCTGGTTCTTCCTTGCTTTCTGTTTCCTGGCTGCCATGAAGTCAGCAGTTTTACTCTACCATGCTGATTCTTCTTTGGGGACAGCCAGCCACGGACCAAAACCTGTGAAACCACGAGACACAATAAATGTTTCTCCTTTAAATGATTTTTGTTCAAGCAAGAGAAAAGTGATAATGCAATAATCATTCAGGAACTCCTTTTATACAAAGCTCCAATTGCTCATGCTAGGCTTCATAGTTGAGCAGAAATTCCATAGTAGACTGGGGAACTGAATTCTCTGCTTTTGCATATCTTTGATGTATCCCTTGGTTTGTGTAGCTCCAGTGAATATACCTGCTTACCTAAATTTTATATAAATTTCTCAAAATTCAAAGTAAGTCTTTATCAACTAAAAGTTTTAGTTTTTACTACTATTATTTTTATTCATCCACTGAATACATTGGATTAGCCATATTCGTAAAAGACCAGGAGAATCTAGTGAACTTTGCAAATTTTACAAGTCTGAATTGACCAAAGGGAGGAATTGCTATTAAGAGCTATTGATATCTTGATAGTCAAGGACTTACACAAAAACTCAAGTGGATCAAAAAGGGCAATTTATAAATCAGAAAAGAGTGGATAATTGGGTCACCAAAACATGAAGGCTCATAATAAGTAGGAAGGAGCTGTAATTCCCAGTCATTGTATCAGAATGTTTGGGAACAGGTAGTGTTTCAATCCTAGAGCACAATTCTAGATTAGTACTTCAAATCAGACCTGTAATTTCCTACATGATTCAAGATGGTATGTTAGAGACACTGAAAGAGCAAGCAGTAGAAACTGCTTCAGTGTTGAAAAGTACCGAGGTCTCTTTTCATTCAGGGTACATCTTGTTACCGGCCAGCGACAGCCTCTGGTTTCTCTTTACCCTCTAGTTACCGAACCTGCCTTGGCTGACAGTGGTCAGAAGTGAACAAGTAGCTTTCTTTGGAGGAAAAGGACAATCTCCTGGCTCAAAATTACCTGGAGATGCCTCACCAAGATACCTCTGTGTTGTCATATCAAGCATCTTGTATGTTGACAGTAAACTATAATTGCATATTTATTGATTGTTTTTGTGCAGCCTTCCTGCTAACTCTGCAATGCTCTGTCAGTATTAACACATTGCTTTCTAAAAACTCCAGAAAAATATTTTCACAGTATGAATTTATTCCCTCGTTCAAGTTTAAAGATAGTACCTTCTCCCTCAGTCTTAATTATTAATATAATCATGTAGCATGTGGATCAAAATCCAGCTACAAATTTACCCCTTGTTCTCCAGCTTTTCTGCTGCCTCATATATCCTAGTTCAAAAAGAGGCAAAAGTTGAACAACAGTTTGTTCCCAGTTGAGTTCTCATCTTGGATTGTTTAAGAGGTGACAGGCAAATGACTAGGCCTATCTCTCTATCCTTTTCTGGACTGAGGACTACAACCTACATTCTACCTATTTCACAGTATTCAATGAGGATGTCAGAATGCAGAAGTAAACATACTTTTAAAGTTGAATAAATATTATAAAACAAAATTTAAGACTGCAGCATTGGTAAAGTCAACAGGGTTCACACTACCTAAAAGACTATAGCTGAATAAGGTTCATGTTTAGCTCATACTAAAATTATTTAGATGATATCTACCCTCTGATTGCTGTTGCCATTAATTTTCAAATGTATATTCCCTAAAATGTAATACTTTGTCTCAAATATGGTTATTTTGTATGCAAATAAAATCTCTCATTTGCTAAAAATCTCAAGTTTTGGCAAATTGTACAAAAATAAATAAATAACTGGTGTTGATTGTAAAAACTAAGGTACCTTTAAAAACAGGGGCTTGAATTATAAAGATTATCTACTGATGCTTTTCAACCATGATTTCTATCATTATATAGTGACACTGTACCATAAGGATCATGTCACTGTCTTAGGACTATGTCACTGCCTGAGAGTACTGAGACAGACAGAAAAATTTAAATCTATATAATTACTGAACTAGAGTTCAAAGAAAGCATGTTTGCTACCACTCATAGCATATTCAAGGACGAAATCAGTGAGGTTAACTTTGCTCTTTGTCCAGTCTTTGACCAAAGAGCTACTACTGTTTTGTTATTTTTGATTAAAGAAGGAAATGGGGAAATATACTCTGTGGCTTTCTTATCAAACAACTAAATTGAAACACACTTATAGGAATAATAACTTGTGATTAATTTTATTCCATTCTGGTTTTAGTATTCAAAGTTTGACTATATGTGTTTAAATAAACATATCCCTTGCAGATCTTCATTTTATTTTCTCCCATGCAGATGTTTATTTTACTATCTTCTGTCATCTACAGTATTCTCTTCTTCCAATCAAATCTATGCTAATGGCAGCATCACGGAGTAGAAACAGTACTCAACCTGGAAATTCTTAGATGAATTCAATGTTGTCATTTCATAACTGTGTGACCTTGGGAAAGTAATTCATCCTTTCAAGATAATAGAAAAATGATGCTAAAGTGCCTTGTCTAAGACTCCCTCCAGTTCTCAATAGTTCTGCTTTCTTAATCAACAAACAAGTCATAATGATTCTTTTCTGTGACTACCAACTGTATCTCTCATACGTAGCTTTTGAGACTAAGAAAAAAATACTTAAAATACAGTTTAGTGCCCATGGAAGTATTAACTGAAAGGAATTTTGAAAATTAAATGTTTATAGGGAACAAATACTATTGGCATAGAATTGATACAAAATTGCATTACTGACAGAAAGCTTGTCTTGTTATACACAAAATGTGTGTATTTGATCAGTACTTCAGTGTCAAGGAACTGAGGCTCAAAGTATGTAACATTATCTTTATAATAAAATTTTAGGGATCACAGTAAGTTACCAAACTCAACATGTTATATATTACAGAATTCCCAGGTTAGCTCATCATTTAGTACTTTTGGAATTTATATTATCAAGCTCATTTGCAAAGTATCACAAGGATTTCCAATATTCCAAGTCAAAGAAGCATCCAAAGGTAGAGAATTTCTTGAGTGTGAAGGTCTCCATGTGGCTCAGTGAATGATTACAGGAGTTTTCTACAGGTCAAAAATGGCAGTTACCCTGGTAGCTACAAAAGTAGAATGGCACACATGTCACAGTAAAATAGGTGCATTGTCACTGACTCCTGGTTGCTTTTTCTCTGCTATTCATTTAGTTATCACTAGATTTCTAGAGCTCTTGAACTTGAAAAAGGTTAGACTGCACACTACTGGAGCAGTTTGTGAGCATCAGCAGATTTAGCTTGTAATTTCATTGATCTATATGGGCTCACTGTTTGCAAACCAGCTGCTGCACTGTTTCCCCACAGCTACTGATCTTGGTAGCATTGATTTTTTTTCCCCCTTACATTAACATAGCATTACTCCTTTAATGGGCAATAAATGACTGGATGTAAATACAATCAGGGCTGCAACAACAAAAGAAAACGTCAGAGTCATTTTTATTTAAGAGATTCTTTCCATTAATATTTGCCATAAAAATTATAACACAAATTATTGACAAAAAGTAATGCAATTTTGATTTGAGTGCATTTTGTTCGTTTGTAGATATGTGGAATCTGCCAAGTGGTCTTCTCTTCCTAATGCATTAAGCAAAGCAATACAATAACAGTGCTTTTATGGATACTGTAAATTTGCACTATTATCTTAGTACACCTAAATTCTATTCATGAAAGAAAGCAGAAAGCATGGTTTGCACTTAACTCCACCTATGCTGAAAATAAAAGCATTCCAGATTGTGTCATCTGTCTAAAGAACACCTTTAAGATACTGGCTCATTTTAATAAAATTTTAAAAAATTGACTAATCTTTGACATAAAAACATAGCTTATAATAACATTAAGAATATAATACATTCTGATGCATGTTTCAAGTGGGTATCTGTGTGTGAAGGGTCAACACTATATAGAAATTATCTCTCAGACCTCTATTCTGGGGTAAAAATTTACATTTTAACTGCAGGATAGATTATGAAAAGCATGCATTTTAAAGAGGACTAACAGATAGAATATAAAAGGAACTCAAGATTAGAACCCCCCAAAATAAAGCCCAATCAAAACTGGGCAAGTAAAATGAATAGTCACTTCACAAAAAGATGAGCAAACAGTCAATAAGAACATGAAGAACATCACTGGCCAATATCACTGGTCATTGGAGAAATGGAAATTAAAGCAATACTGAGATTCTGTCTTACACTGGGAAAATGGCTGTCATCAAGAAATCAAATAATAACAAATGGTGGTGAGGCTTTAGAGACAAAGGGACACTCCTACATTGTTAAGGGAAATGTACACTAATATAACCACTAGAAAAATCATTACGGTGATTCCTCAGAAAATTAAAACTAGAAATTCCATTCAACCCAGCCATTCTCCTCCTGGACATCTTTCCAAAAGAATCAAAGACATCATATTACACTGATACATGCCTACCCATGTTTATAGCAGCACAATTCATAATAGCTACATCTTGGAAGCAGCCTGTATGTCCATCAACAGACGCACTGGCACAGAGAATATAGAATTTATACATAATGGAGTACTACTCTGCCATAAAGAAAAAGTTAACTTCAGTCATGTTTAGGCAAAGGGATGCACTTGCTAATTGAAATAAAGAAGACACACAAGCTTAAGTATTACATAGTTTCTCTTATACAAAGAATCCAATTTATGACTGAAGAGCAAAATAAAAGAAAGACAATAGAAGTAGGGAGATAGAATTTTCTCAAATGGGAAGGAAATCAAGAGATGGAGGGAGGGGGCAGAAAGAGGAGAGAAGGGGAATGAAAAGTGGAATTAAAATGTGTTAGGTACACAAAGAATGTAAATATTATATATCGCATACATGTACTAAAAACCAAAAAGAAGAAAGTATTTAGCTACCTGCTCACACAAATAAGAGTGCAATAAATGCCAATCATTCCTCAATCCAGTCTATTTATAAATTAACAGATCCAGCAAAATGTCCTATTATTATCAATTGTGTTTGTATCATATAGAAAAAACTAAAATATTTTGGCATTTAAAAAAGACGTGGTTTTGCTTAAAAATAAAAATAAAATTAATTATGCATAAAGAAATTTTAGGTGTTGAAATAAAAAAGTCTTAGAAACAGATTTTCACTTACAGTTGTTAATATATTTTTAAGAAGCTAATCATCATTAAATTCTACCAATAATTTCAATGTGGAGTAGATTTTTAATTTTTAATTGATTTATACTTGTGCTGACAATGTATAACCAATCTCTCATATCCAAGATAATTTCTGTTACCAAACATAATATTTCCATTTTTTGTCTTAGGATAGGCAAAAATCTTTTGGAAGCAATTTTCTCAGACATTGTACACTGTAACAAACATGGTTTTTAGTTTCTAAGAAACTACTACTGAATCTAAAATCATCTTTAAAATTCACCTTTTTTTTTTTAGCTGTGCCTTAAACAGTACTATTTACTTTCTCAGTAATTTTCCATCGGTGTCCAAATTCTATTGAGGTTTAGAAAATAACCACTTATTTTCAGCAATAATTTTGGTTGGCATTTGGTACATCACACTCTTTTTAAAAGTTCTGTCACAGAGCATTGATTTGAAGTGAGATTCACCACGATCAATGGTAAAAATAGAAAATAATCCAAAACATCTGTAATACTTGTCAATGATATTTTTACTATCCTGTGTTGTAAAACTATGGCATATAAAGTTTTAGCAAGGAATGCAGGGTTTTAGGTCCTTATGGTAAAAACTCAGATTCTATCTTTATAAATTGCTATTTTCTCCTGCAGATTTTTTCTCATCATGTTTTTAAATAAGTATTCTGCAAAGATGACGTCCTTTACTGAAAATCATGTAACTATATTTGCTTTTAATTTTATGTGATCTCAAAAATTAGGTATTCGATTTTAACCTATTAGGTCCCATTTATAACATAATGCATATCAAATAACAGACAAAATTTTAATCGCATAAAAACATCACTAAAATCTTTTTAGGTACTTTTTAATGGTACTATCATATCTTAAATATAAATAGAACATAAATACACTACCAATTAGTAAATTCTAACATAAATATCTAATCTTAAATCTGTGAATGCTCAAACTATTAATTCTGATAAGTGCAGTAAAGTAGCATCATTTTTTAGAATGCTTCAGACATTAATATGTGACAATATCTTATGTTCATGCTAATCTCTGGAAGCACCTACCATTTATGTAGAACTTGTTTTTATTTCTTGACTATGTTCTTGCTACAAGAGATTTCCACATAGCTAGATAAGATATATTTTCTTAGGTAATAGATTTGTAATAATCTCCTATCTATCATATGGGTATATTTTTTTACACTTAAAACATTTTACTATAAAAGTTTAAACATAAGTTTAAAGTTAAAAAATTGTTTGACTTGCCTTTAGTGAGGAAGTGTAGGGTCTTCTAAACTGATAAAAGCAGGAGCACCATTGAGATCTGTCATTTGGAGACATTCGTATTTTCTTTTTCCTTTTCATAAGCACCACATATTTCTGTCTGGTCAGATTACACTTCTACAGCTTGGGTCAAGGGACAACTGTTAGCTCACTAGTCTTTCTCATATTTGCAGTTCTTTTCTACTGAATCAAACGACTAGCCATAACTCTGAAATGGACCCTGTTTTCCCTCAAGTTGAGATACATGCCTTTTACAAATTTGTATATATGAATGCATTTTTTGTTTTGGAAAATTGCATATATTATATGCATACACAAATTTTGTATGAAGTAGCCTATCAAAATGTTTTAAAGCTTATTTTTCTTTAATATATAAATCATTAAAAAATTGTTTGACTCATATATATCCATCAAACAGCTTCAACAACTATCAAATCATGGGCAATCTTGATTTCTATATCATTCCTCTCCATTCCACCTCAGATTATTTTGAAGCAAACCAAAAATTTCAAATCATTTCATTTATAAGAAGAATATGCAATATATTTTAGACATTATCTTTGAAAGGTAAGAACACTTAATCAAATATAATTACTATGTTGTTATCATAATTTGTAAGATTAAAAAAATATGGGTAAATTTTTAAAATATTATTGGCATGTTTGCCAAATAACATATGTGATATGTATGATGTGTTCCAGACCTATTAGAATATCTTTTAGTTCTATGTAATAAATTTGTATAGCTTTGATTCTCAAAGATTAAAATGTACCCAACTCTTTTTCTAGTAGACTTTAAATTGGTAGTTATCTAAAACCTGTGTTTAATTACTGTCAATTTTACATCTATGCTGTTAAAAAAATTGTACTTCAAATTACTGACAATTATTGACATTCTTTCTAATAGTTATTTAGTATTTGCATATGTTCAATTTCTGCATTACCCAAAATGCAACAGAATTAACTTACTCCAAGTTTTTAATTTTTTCTTTCATATCAATGTCAATGTCCCAAGTGCAAAAACTAGAACTTAAGAGAAAATTACCAATTACCAAGACTCAATCAGTAAATGCATTAATAATTCCTATAAAACATGGTGTGACTCTTGAACTAAAACTTAGGATTAATAATCTACTCTAGGTATCCTGATTCTGTCTTGTATATTGTTTACGGCATCTGTATCTTGCTATCCTTGTAGTTACAAGTGAAATAACACAATAATAATTCACATTCTTGTGTGCCACACAGAAATCTTGTGAGAATTAACACTCAGAAAAGATTTCAGAACTTAGAAAAAAACTTTAGAATATAAACACCATGCAATTATTCTTATTTCTGTGAGCTACAAAAATGCTTGCTAGAAATGGCATGATTATTGTCATATGCATTAAGTCAAATAAGAAAGCAGGCTAGTGGGGAATCCCATCGAAGATAAAAATTACTTTGACCAATCCTTCCTTCCCTCTAGCCACTAAAAGAAATTATTTTTATAGCCATACTAAATGGTACCTTAACTTCCTTTCATTTTGCTTAAAGTCTGTGATACAGGAATTGTGCTTAAATGAAATTTCCATCAGCTTTTACATATTAAAAAAGCAAGTGCATTTTAATGCACATATTGAACATTAAATCATTTTTTGCTGCAGGTTATTGCAAGTAAATAGTAATTGTAAAATAGATTCTTTTTGATGAAACAAAATGAAAATAGACTGCTAAATGTTCACCTTAGATTTTCTCATCATTTCATTAACAGTTCAACTAGGAAAGGTATTTTTGTAGTGATGGGCAGGAAAATCATACTCATCAATACACATCCATATGTATATGTTGTTCAAGTTACTCTGGTAACTTAAAAGAGCAGAAATAGACAAGAATCTCTATGCACCTTAAAAATGATTTGTAAGAACTATCTTATTTGTTTAACAATTGAGTGGTTTCTTTATTCTAACACCAAATTCATTAAAAAATTAAATAACCAAATTTAAGTAAGAACCAGTTTGCATTTACACAGACTTGTCTTTAAGAAATAAGAATTTCACAAACAAAACTGGTGAAACAGATTAGATTCCTAGTGGAAAAGCTACAATTTCTGCCCCACTTTTGTGTCAGCTGTGAACTCAAATCCTCTCCATCACCATTTATTCTTTGTATCTTTATGAAATATTTTTGTTTAATTCAACTCATATATTTCTGCATATGAATTGTCCCCAAGCCTATATAACAAATTATGCCCTTGAAAACATTGTGAAACTATAAAGATTCAGACTACCTCAAATAAGAAAAATAAAGCAGTGGTACTTTCAAAGAACTGTTTCAGCTGGTGCTGCCAGGGAGCTGATATTCCACTGCTGAGCTTGCAATGCCCCCTATGGTTGCTATCGGACAGTTCCCAGAGAAAAGAAGTTCGGATCTCAGGTGCTTGGACCCTATGTTTTTATCTTTAGCCCAGTCCTGAATAAATACTTCATGGTATGACAACATCAGTTAGATGTTTACATCTTGGAAATTTGTATACTTGATTGCCACTCTTATTAATTCAGTAAATTAATAATATATCATCAACTTTACCACTTTATTGTGAACCTTCACAATTTTTGGTGAGGGTGAGTGGAGAGGGGAAGAAGAATGGAAGGGAAAGTAAAAAGATGTAAGACGTATCACTTACATGTACCAAATACCCACAATGAAGGTAAACATCGTATGTCACAAACCCAGAATTAAAAATAGTAATAGTAACAATAAGAACGAAAATGAGGAAGGGGATTTAGAGAAGGAGGGAGAGAGGCGGATTGGAGAAGAATAGGAATTAAAAAGAATCAAGCTGTGTTATATACATGCACCTCCTCCCCAAGATGAATATAAACTTCATGTACTGTAAATATGCACTAATAAAAATAGGATATATTCCTATAAATAACAGCATTTTGATAGTTACTTTAAAATACAAAAATGTACGAGGTAAACAGCTCTTTCTTCTATCTCCAATTTTACTTTCTGTCAGTTTGGTACCCTCAACCCCGAGAGGTGAGTTTTAGTTGGTGCACACATCTGTGCTTTCGCTTCTGTCCTAGATGCTGACCTCCGCAGACGGAAAAGCTATGCCTCATGTCATTGTTTACCTACACAGTGATGGCAGAGTGCTGGACCCAGAGAAGCTGCTCTGTCAAGCTAAGTCCATTGTTACAGCCTCTTGGATTTTTTATTGTTAACTGTCCCTGGTCCTGTTCTTTATAAACAGAGCCCAAGAAAACAAGATAGATGCGTGGATATACTGAGGGTGAAATGTTCAGGCAAAGCATACAAAAGAGAAAGAACCAAAGGATAGGAAGTAACTGAGCACAGATGTGGTCTTAAGTAAAGTTTAGACTTGGTTTATGAAGAATAAATTGCACCACAGGAAACACCCCTTTCTGAGTTATTATTCATTGCTTTTCTTGAGCTGGAGGATTGGTGATGTGTATAAAGTCCATCACTAGGAGAGACAGTGACTGGACCACTCCTATTTCTGCCCCTTGGTTTCCAAAACCATATGCATTACTGTGGTAGGGCTTCCATAAAAAGTATCACAGATCAAGCGGTTCAAATAACAGAAATTCATTTTCTCATATTTCTGGAGGGTAGAAGTCTAAGGAATCAAGACAATGGCAGGGTTGGTTTCTCTTGAGGCCTCTATTTAACCATATTCTCTCTGGTCTATTCTCTATATGTATGTATCTCAAGCATTTTCCCCCTTCTTATAAGGTCACTAATTTCACTGGATTAGGGAACTATTGCTATAACCACATTTAACCTTATTTATCTATTTTAAGGCCTCATGTCCTGAATCACATTTGGGATTAGGGCTACAACATGTGAATCTGAATTTACAAGTATACAATTCAGTCCATTATACCATGAAGTCTATCATTTTCTGAGGTAACACCACATAGTGAACATTGGTTAAAGGAGTATAGCACAAAGTGAAATGCAATGCTTCGACCCTTCAAAGTGTCTTCCTCAACTGGTGCTTCAGCTGCATCTTTTAAAGTTCTTTCTACTACTCTAACAGCACAAAGTTTCAGGACTGAGCACTAGGTGATAGATAGGGTCAATATCCCTACAGACAACTTATCACTTCTCTGGTTTCTTTGCCCCAAAAAATGCACCTCCCCTGGTCTCAGACGTTATTATATAGAATCTCATCCCAGTATCTCAAATAATCCGTAAGCCCATGAAGTCAGTCAAAATACTCTGAAAATGGAAGGTGAATCTATATATAATAAATTTGAACATAACAAACTCTGACTTTTTCAAGACAGAAAAGGTCCTTAAAAAAACAACTGTATCAACTCATTGTTCCCTTTTAGATATAGTATTATGTAGTTCAGTAGCATTAGTCTCTGTTGCTGACAAGTTAGCTATTTGGCAGCAGCAATTGATTAATTGGGACTTGGTGAGACATAGTACATATTCTTGGCCACATAGAGACAGTCCATCACAGTTATCACGGCTTCCTCCTTCATATGCTCATGGTGCCATCATTTTTATTATTATGGACTGTCTAATAATAATTAACCAAATTATGACATTTTGGTTGAGTGCCTCTTTTACAGTGTATTCATATGAGTGTGAAATAAAAGTTTCTTGGTTCAGTTACTCTATAGATTCACCTATATGATTCTTTGCAAAATCCTATGACCTGATCTCACAAAGCTGAACTTCATAGATCCTTGAGTAACAGACTAATTATTCATCACTGTCTATGAATCTGTGAATGTTGTTACCTCAATCTGTGTCTCTTTTTACATAAGGTAATAACCAGAAGTAAGCCCAGAACCCTGTCAATTGGTTGTTTTCCTTCCTTCAACGTAGTCTTTCAAGGCCATTCCTGAGTGGAAATAAAATGTATAAACTACTCATTTTAGGGTTATCTGTATACGCCACCTGATAACTCATTTATTAACTAAGCTCAGGTTACACCTCCTTCTGTCATCTGGTAAGAGGGAACATCTATGAGGATTGTTGTAGTTTAGGATCCTTTATTAGTCAGTTTTCTCATTGTTGGACACAATACCCAACACTCGCCCCAGGCACGATTTAACTGATGAATTTAAGAGATTCCAGTTCATGGCCAGTGAGCTGCAAGGCAGAAACTGCATGACAGAGGGCATGGTAAAGCTAAGATGCTTAGTTCCTAGCAGGTGGGAAGAAGAATAATGGAACGATGCCAGAGAGGAGCAGTGAGAGACCTTAGATAGTATCAAGGCCATGCTTCCATGACTCTCCCAGACACCTGGGAGCATGTTCCACTAATCTGCTAGGTGTTTCTTAATCCAGCAAAGTGAACATACCTAGATTAGCGGCCACAGATCCCCTGGAAGCAGGCACAACAGTAGGATTTAGAATATAAACTGTTTATAAGGAGCCCCTCTTAAGATCAACACAGTTTAAAGGGACAAAGAAAATGAAACAAAACTGGGGAGAATAAGTCAAATTATCGTTCAGATTTGACCAACTTCTTAGTGATCTCTACATAAATATCACTGGTAGACACTACATGAAGGCTAAACTGACCAGAATTTATACCTGCACTGATTGTTAAAAAGAGTGGTGATGGGTAAGACAGCTGTTCTCTACAACTGAAACAGTTCTGGAAATTTGCTAGCACCCCTGGAAGATGGACTGTTGAGTCCTGTATTGAAGGGAGAACTGAAAAATACATCAGTGTCCATCAAAAGGCCATTAACATGAGAAGAAAGAGCTTGTTGCAGCAGTTATAAGGAATAACAGATTTCAGTTTCCTTAATTATGCAAATTCAATGAGATTTCTGGACCTGCTTGAGTTTATATCCTGGAGTTATCACTTCCATTGTGTAATGGACCAATGCTGAGCTTACCCTACCCAGTCTTATGATTTGTGGTCTGTTATTATCCAGCTCATGGTGAGAAATTCTGGCTGCATGGTCAGTTGATGTCTCACTGTCAGATGTTTCACTTCTGCCAACATCCAGTAGCACTCTAAATGACATTCTCGGAATGGTGTATCTTCGTCCATTGCATATAGTATACCCTTTCTTCAGAAATACAGGATTCTGAGTTGGTACTTTGATTGAAGCTTGCCAGAATTTCCAAATAGTGTAATTTTCTACCAGAAGCACTTCTAGTAGAATTAGACTTCCAGGTCATATGGCCTAGGGTCAGGCACCTAGACCTCCTAGACTAGCTGTCGGCAAAGCTAGACCACTTATAGAGCCATTTCTTGCTTTGGAGCTCATTCAAAACCAGAAGCTTCTGAGTCATCTCATAAATGTATCAAAGCAGTATCCCCAAGTGCAGGACTGTCACAACCTCCCTGGCAGATTGCTAGAATTGGTGTTAAATGGGTGTAGAAGTAGAAAATTAGGAGGCAAATGGATAGAAGCTCTGATACACTGTTAAACACCACTGTTAGCAACTGAGAGGTAGGTGCAGCAGGAAGAAAACAGGGAGTGTGGAACTTAGATAAGGCACCACAGTTTCTATGGTAATTATTGTTTTTCTTTCATCAAGAAACATTTTTAAAGATTCCAAATAGGTTTTCTTCTATTTTTAATAAATTCATTCAAGATCTATTTAGATATGAAAAACAAAGATATAATAACTGTAAGTTTCCAAATAATCCAAAATCTCTGAAACTTTTGCATAACATCATATGGAAGGAGTACGGAAATTCATATGATGGCATCAAGTTGGGAAGGAGAAGTTGCCACCACATGGAAGTATGCTTAAGAAGATACATAGAAAAACTTCATTTGACTGCCAACATAAGTTCATTTTTGTCTCGTACAGGAATAGCCACAAGCCAATAGCATTTCAAACTATCTGAACTCGGGTAAGAATGGATAAGGCAAACAATTCAGAATGTCAAAATTATTTTCATAATTTTTGAAGACAGTTAAATGCTTCTTACAAAGATATCTATAAACATTTACTATCTAAAAACAAAGGCCGTCCCCTGACATAAGCAAACAGGCATACCTCAAACTTGGGGTGACACTCACTGACATAAGCAATAAGGCCTGCAATGGATATGCAGCATGCCTCCCCTGGTACAATGGCACTGCCATCCACCAGCTCAAAACAAGTGCTACAGTTTGATTCTTCTTGGCACAGGATAGCAGATCAGTAAGGCACGTGGCAAGCTTACAGAAGATAAAAATAACTGATACTGAGCTAAAGAAGCAAAATGATGAGCAAGTCTACAGAAGATTCTAATAAAAACCTAGAGAACTAAAGAAAATGATATGAAATATAAATGATCAGCATAGAAAAGAATTAAAGTCTATAAAAGGCTCCAAACATAAATTCAAGAGATCAGCAATTCTATCAAAAATATGTGCCACAGAAGTAGCCAATTTGAAAACTCAATGTCAGAACTAGAAGATAGGGCTCTTGTTGGTGACCAGTTAATGAAAGATAACATAAAAAAATAGGACAACATGAAAAATGGATCTAACAGGTTCTAGGTGATGCAAAGAAGACTACATCATTTGGGAGGAATAAAAAATCAGAAGAAAGCACAAATGGCCAAAAATATTTTCACTGAAACAATAGCAGAAAACCTTCCAAATAAGGGAAAGGAATTTAACATAGAGATAAGTAAGGCATACAAACCTCAAATAGCCACAATCAAAAAATAACCTCTCCATGACACTTTGTAGCCAAACCCCCAGAAATCCAACACAAGAACAGAAATCTAAAAGTGGTTAGAGAAAAGCAATGAATTGCTTATGAAGGTAAATCCATTAGAATTACAGCAGATTTCTTAAAAAACAAACAAAACAAAAATCCTCAGAGGCTAGGAAACCTTGAAGTGTTTTAAGTCCTGAAAGAAGAATGATTTTCAACCCAGGCTGACATGTCAGCTATCTCATAAAATTGATGGAAAAATAATGTATTTTCATGATAAAGATCACCTAAAGAAACTTATGATCACCAAATCTACACTTCAAAAAATTCTGAAAGATATGGTAGAAGAAGAAAATGAAGCTAACAATGATGAAAAGACTATTAGAGTGAACACACTGGGGTGAGCATTTAGGTGGTGGAGGAAAAAAAAGGAAATTAGCAATAGGAAAATAAGGCAATTACAGGAATAAGTCAATATCTATCAGTAATATAGTAACTCAAAATGGGATTGGTCACAATTCCCCAGTTAAGTGATGTGGGCTGGCAGAATGGATTAAGAAACAAAATCCAACAACATATTGTATAAAAGAGACACATTTAACCCAAAAGAGATTCATAGACTAAAAGTAAAAGGATAGAAAACAATATTCCATGCCACGAGCATCTGAAAAAAAGGCAGGTTCAACTATCCTCTGTTCAGACAAATTGAACTTCAGGCCAAAACTGATCAAAATATAAAAGAAAATTACTACCTACTGGTTGAGGGAACAATACAACAGGAAAAGATAAAAATTGTTAACTTATATTCACCAAACAATTGTGCATGCAACTTCATAAAACAAAAATTACTGGACACAAAAGATCAGAAAAACATAAACGCAATTATACTGGGGGAACTCAATACGCCACAATCACAAATAGACAGATCAAATGGACAAAAAAGTCAACAAAGAAATGTTAAGAGTTGAAAAAAACCCTTTTAACAGATGGACTTAACAGATATCTAAAGAGTGTTTGACAACAGAATACACATAATTTTACCAATACATGAAATTTTTTCCAAAATAGACCACATACTAGTCAATAACACAAGTTTAAATGTATATAAAAGAAGTGAAATTATGCCATGCACATTATCAGATCATAGCGCAATGAAGCTAGAAATCAGTGACAAAAGAAAGCATAGAAATTATGCCAGTGAATGGAAACTGAAAAATATACGCAAACAAACAACATGCTACAGACAAAACTTAAGGGCTAAATCAAAGAGTTTCTAAAACTGAACAATAATGCTAATACAACATGCCAGAACTTATCAGACACAATGAAGTCAACCCTTAAAGGGAAATTTATAGCTGTGAATACCTACATAAGAAAAACAAGTAATCCCAAATGAATAGCCTAAAGATGCATCTCAATGTCCTAGGAAAATGAGAAAAGTTTAAACCCAAATCTAGTAAAAAGAAGGAAATTATAAAGACCAGAGAAAAAAATCAATAAAATTAACGCACATATATTGGTTTATCAAAAAAAAAAGCAAACTCTTACCCAATCTCACTAAAAAGAGTAAAGACCAAAATCAAGGGAACTTGAAAATGAAAAGGTATGATCACAATGGACATTGCCAAAAATAAAAAAGATTACCAACAACTACTTTGCAAATCTGTACAGCAATAAATTGGAGAATTCAGAAGAAACAGCCATATTAATAGAAACATTTGAATGATCAAAACTGAACCAAGAATTAAAAACCTCAAATAATCTGATAATAGACAATAAAATTGAAACAGTAATAAAAAAAAATCCCACCAACTAAGAGCATAGGTCCAGCTGGGGGTACAGTTCAGTGACACAGTGCCTGCCTGGCAAGTGCTAGGTCATGAGTTTAATTCTTGATAGAAAACAAAACAAAACAGCATAGATCCAGATATATTCACTGCCGCACCAAACACCAATGCTCCTCAAATGCTTTAATGAAATTGAAAGAGAAAGAGCACTCCCAAAGTAATTTTTGGAAGCTTGTATTACCCTGATTCTAAAACCAGAGAAGGATGTAACTAAAAAAACCAAAGCAAAACAAAACCAAAAAACCCCTATAGATTCTTGTCTTTAATGAATACAGATGCAAAAGCCCTCAACAAAATAATGGCAAACAGAATGCAAAGAATCATCAAACAAATCATACATCAAGCTCAATTAAACTTCACCCCAGGGTTGCAAGGATGATTCAACCTATGAAAATCGATAAACATACTACATCATATAAACAGAAGCCAAGACGAAAACCACATGATTATCTCAATTGATGCAGAAAAAGTCTCTGACATAGTCCAACATCCATTCATGAAAAAATCACTGAACAAAATAGAAATAGAAGCACCTTATCTCAATCTTAAAAAAAAAAAAAAGAGGATGCTTATGACCAACCTTAGCCAATTCAGGTTAATGGGGAAAGCCTGAAAGCTTTCCTCCTAAAACAAGGAAAAACATAAGCATGTTAATTATCACCACTCCCGTTCAACATTGTACTTGAAACATGAGCAAAAGCAATCAGGCAAGCAAAAAAAGGTATGTTTAGGAAAAGAAGACAAATTATGTTATTTACTGATAACATAATCCTCTACATAGAAGACCCCAAAAATCCATGAAAGACCCTTAGAATTAATAAACAAATTCAATAATGTAGCATGAAATGAAATCAGCACACACAAATCAATAGCTATCAAGTACACTAATGATAAACCCACTAAGAAAGAAATTAGGGAAAAGTACTATTCACAATAGCACCAAGAAAAATTTAAACATTTTGGAATTTACTTATGGAAGATCTCTGCAATGAAAAATACAGTATCATATAAAAGAAAATCAAAGAGGATATCAAAAAGTGGAAAGATACCACTTATTCCTGGATAGGCAGAACAACTATAGTCAAAATGCCTGTACTTCTAAAATTAATATACAGATTTAATTCAATCCCATTCAAAATACTAATAGTGCTCTTCACAGAACAGGAGAAATCTATTATAAAATTCATATGGAACCAGAAAAGACCCAGAATAACAAAAAAAAAAAAAACAATTCTAGATAATAAGAGCAAAGCAGGAGACTTAACAATTATGGACATGAAGTTATATTACAAAGTAATAAATACAGCATATCACTAACACAAAAACAGACACGAGAATCAAAGTAACATAGTAGAGGATGCAGAAACAACACCAAGTACATTCAATTATTTGACCAGTGGCATCAAAACTAAAAACATATGCTGGAGGAAAGAAAACATTTTTAATCAATGGTGTTAGGCAAACTGGTTATCCATATGCAGAAGACTGAATTCAGACCCATGTCTCTCATCATGTGCTAAACTAAAATTAAAATGGAACAGGAAACTAAATGCTAAACCAGAAATATTTAACCTGCTGGAAGATAAAACAGGCAATCCTCTTGAAGTCATAGGCATGGCTAAGGACTTTCTGTACAGAACACCAACTACACAGGAAATGGCACCAAAAATCAACAAACAGGATCATATGAAACTAAAAACTTTTGCCCAGCAAAATAAACAACCAATAGAGTGAAAAGAAAACCTATAGAATTAGAAACATTTTTGCCAGCTATTCCTTGGACAGGAAACATATGCACAGAATGTATAAAGAACTAAAAAAATAACCCCCCTGAATAAAAAGACTCAATTAAAAAATGAGCAATTGAAATGAATAGACACTTCACAGAAGTAAATTAATCCATGAGGAACCAATTAATCCATGAGGAAATGTTTAACATGGCTGGTCATTAAAGAAAGGAAAATTAAAACAACACTGAAATTCCATCTTACCCCAGAAAAAAAGACCACCATCGAGAAATCAAGTAATAACGAATGCTGGTGAGACCTTCAGTAAAAAGGAACACTTGTACATTAATGATGGGAATGTAAACTAGTACGTCCTATGGAAATTGGTATGGGGATGCCTCAGAAAACTAAAACTAGACATTCCAGTTGACTCATGTCTTCCTGTTTTAGGCATCTTTCCCCAAAAGCTAAAAAATTTCCACCTTATACTGATATATACATAATCATCTTTATAGCAACACAATTTATAAAAGTTAAATCTTACAAGTGGCCTAGATGTCCATCAACAGATAAATGGATAAAGAAAATGTAGTATTTACACACAATGGAGTACTACTGTGTCAGAAAAAGGATAAATCTGAGTCATTTATAGGAAAATAGACGCATCTTGAGATCACGGTATAAAGTAAAATAAAACAGACACACAAGTTTAAATTTAACATAGTTTCTCTTAGATGAGAAACTCAAATTATAAATAAAGAGCAAGATGAAAGGTAAAAGGAATCAGGGAGAAAGATCTTTTCAAATGGTAAGGAGACAGAGATGTGGGAGAGGGGAGGGAAGAAAAGGAGTGAGGATTAAAAAGGAATTAACATGCACCACCTCCACACAAAGAATGCAAATATTATGTACTGCAAATATTTACTAATAAAAAATAATAAAATCAAAATAAGTCTACTAGAGCAGCACAGGATAATGCAATATTGAGTCTGTTGCGTACAAAATTAAACTTACATATTATGGTTCCAACAGCAGTTCAACACATTCATATTCATGATATTTTCCTCTGTGTCTAGAATTACAATCTTATTGCCATTTCAAAAGTCTTATGACCAAAAAAAAAAAAAAAAAACAGCAACAACAACAACAACAACAAAAAACCCTCCATCAGAAACATCCCAGACAGCAAGCCCAATCCCACCAAAGTCATTAGGTATCTTCCTTTTATCTCTCCATTAAACCTTAAAACACCAACACTTCATTTTAATAATATTTTGAATCTATATGTTTTCCATAAAATGTCACTCATGTGATGGAAAAGAAAAACAAAGATAAAAATCTTAACATTCCTAAAATGCAGAATTCATCAAACATTAAAGAATATTTCTTTTTTTTCCTGAAAGTTATGAAGAATGATTTAAATAAAGAAAAACTGATTTGTGTTGAGTAAAAAGGAGAAGAGAACTTTGCAAGACTCCACTAAATTTAGATCACATTAAGAGTTCCAAAAAAACCATAGGCAAACAGTGAATTATTTTCAAATACTAACCCACTATTTCACCCTTTCTTTGTAATAGCACCTATAGACATCCAGGAGTTCCTCTTCTATTAGCACCTGTTTGGGACATTGCTATGTTCCCACAGAACTTGAAGAAGAAGATGTGCTGGGTGTAGTTGAGAGGAACAAATGAGACGGCCCTGGGAATCTTGCTTCAAGCCACAGGGTCATCAGCCACAGATTTCCCTCTCAGCCTTCACATTGGCCACTGGGTTCCAAGATTTCAAAGTAGAAACTGGAACACTGAATCTTTGAGCTTTATATGGATGATTTTTGTCTATTAATCTGCTACCTATGTGAACTCCTTGACCAAAATGTACTCACCACACGAGGGCAGAGCCTGTCCTGGACACCATAGAGTATCTTCAAAATAGCAAAATAAAAAGTCTTTGAAGATCATTAATAGTTGCTAAAAGAGATAATATTGAGCAACTGTTTAAAACGATAAGTCAATATAAATAAACTAAGATGGAGAAAACAATACATCAGGGAAACATATATAGGGGATGAGTATTTACAGCTTAGTTATATTTTCATCTGGCAATTTTAAATATGCTTATGTCAATATGTTATGTAATATTATATATGCTATGTAGCAATAATAGAACAATATCTGAAAGTATATATAACAAAACGTTCACAGTGATATATATCACTGTATACATATATATATGTGTATGGGTAGGAAGGTCATAAGTAATATTTTAGTCTTTATATTCTTCTCTATTGTATAAACATTTACTTTTTAATCATATTAGAAAAGTAAATACAAATATTTCCATTTCTGGTGGCACCTAACCATATGAAAAGGATATTAAAATATTAATGACATTAATCAAATTTTAAAAAGTAAATACAAATGTTTCCATTTCTGGAGGCAGCTAACCATATGAGAATAACAAAAATGTTGAGGTTCCTTGGCTATGTATGTGGACTACAATATATATTCTTTTTCTATTATTTTAAGATAATATTTTACAGAGAAGTTGAGAATCCAATAGAAATTATGGCTATTAATCAAGATGCAATTTTTCTTCACTCTTGAAAGTAATGATTCTCCGTTCAGAAGATGTACTAGCATAGATCTGGCAGAAGCACAAATATCAGGATGACTTCAGTGTGATGGTCTTACTTTTATGTGACTGCATTAAGGCAATGTGCATCTTTGAAGTTTGGCTACTCGGTTATTTATATAGGATAAACTTCAGGCTTCTATTTCTGGTAATGACAGATTAAATAGTTCCCACTGACATTCCTGCTAAAGATACTAAAAAAACAAGATACTTATTCAAATACTTAAATGTATTGGAGAGCTCTGAAGGCCAAGATCTGGGAGAAGCTAAAATCTAGAGAATTAATCTCGGCAACTGAACTGACTTTTTCCCTAGGGACATTTGCAGCTCCTGAAAAAGTCGGCTCAAAGTCTAAGGAGATGAGCAGCTCTTTCACAGGAGTCAGAATGAATTACAAGTAGTTAAATTCCTTTCTCTCTCTCTCTGTCTCTCTCTGTCTGTCTCTCTCTCTCTCTGTCTCTCTGTCTCTGTCTCTCTGTCTCTCTCTGTCCCTCTCTCTCTGTCTCTCTCTCTCCATCTTTCTCTGGTACTAATGCTCAGTTTTGATTCATCTTCAGTCCTGATCTTGGGTTAAGGTAATCCCAGATCGCTAGCTACACTGACTTCCTGACAGAAGCAAAGTTAAATTCCCTGTAGAGAAAATATCATCTTGTGTTTTGGGAAACTTTAAAAATTGTCATCAGTAATACATTTACTTGATACTTCCTATAGTATTTATTTGTGGATGGTGAAAGCACTCATTTTTTCTGTAACTGAAAATAAATTCATTTCCCCATCACTTGTGAAGGAAATTACCTTTTCCTGAAACAGAATTGTAGGCTATTAAATTCATTTCAGTATCTTAAAGATATAATTCTATTGTTTATGCTTATATTGCTTTTTATATACTTGCATCACCAATGCACAAATTTCCAAGTATCCTCAACTCCTGAATCTACCTTAATATTCTCAGTAAGCCAATAATAAAGGGATTAAGTAGACTTCTCTAAGTCTCTACTCATTGTCTCTAGAGCCTCAGCGTCTATTCACTGATCAGTCTACTGCAGTACAGTTTCTATTCCTAACATCTGGAATTATTCTCACTGAGCACAGTAACACCTTTGTTGCCAAGTCAAAGAACATAATATTATTTTGTTGTTTGCACAAAAGCATTGCTCACGATAAATGACCTTTGTATGCTAGATTCTCTTATAGCATATGCTCTTGGTTTTTGTCTCTGTAAGTGCGCTTTCTGGCTCCACTTTGTTTTTCTTTTATTTTATTGGTACATGTTTGCAGTACATAATGAATACATTCACTGCAGGTAGCTGGTACAGATCATGACATACCCTAATTCTTCTTATGTCCCCTTCCCTGTTCTCCCTTCTCCCTCCATCTCTGGGTCTCTTTCACATTTATACAAGATCCATTTCCCTGCGTCCTCTTGTCTACCTTTTATTTTGCTCTTCATTTAGACTTTGAGTTTCTCACATAAGAGCAACCATACACTATTTAAGCCTGTCCGTCTGATTTAATTCACTTAACATTGTGGATTCAAGGTACATCTATTTTTCTACAAATGACTCAAATTTATTCTTCCTTTTAGCAGAGTGGTGCTCCATAGTATATAAATACAATATTTTCTTTATCCATTCATCTGTTCTTGGACATACAGGACTTCCAAAATGTAGATATTATGAATTATGCTGTTATAAACATGAGTTTGCATGTATCACTGTAATATGATATCTTTAACTCCTTTGGGATGATAATTAGGTGAAAAATAATTGGTTTGAATGGAACTTCTATTATTTATTTTTTGAGGAATTTCTGTACTGATTTCCACAGTGGTTGTACTTGTTTATGTCCCCAAAACCATATAGAATGGTTGCTAATTCTCGGCAACCTCACTAGCATTTGTTATTATTTGATTCCTTGATGACAGTCATTCTTTCTTAATGTTGTTTGAATTTGCATTTCTCTAATGGTCAGCTATGTTGAGCATTTCTTCTCATACTTATTAGTTGTATTTCTGTTATGGATTAAAAACTGGTGATCAACTTAACACCAGCTGAATTAAATTGGCATTGTGCTAAGTGTAGATGGCCCACCTGAGGAAATTTGCCAGCATAAAAAGAGACGGGGAGAGGAAGAGTGAGGCATTATGAGTTCTCCTAAGTGTTGCTGTTTTGAGCCGTTGGTTCTCCTGGAGGAGCTTGTCATGCTGGCTTCCCCAACATGAATTCAGCCATTACTGTTGGAGGAGCTTGGAACCTTGTCACTGAGAATGGCTGTGGTTCACTTTGGGGGAGCTCTGCTCCTCACACGGAGCATCGCTTCCTGGCTCCGGAGGGGAAGATGTGTGCTGGAGAAGCTTGTCACGCTGGGCTTCCTGACATGTACTCGACTGTTCTCATCGTTGGAGGAGCTCGAGACCTCATTGCCACTGAAGATGGCTGTGGTACTTTTCAGGGGATCTCTGGTTGGTCCTTATTTTGAGCGTGACTTCTCGGCTCCAGTGTAGAACCTTCAACCTACTGATACAGCTCCTTCACCCCGCTGGCATAGACTTTCTAGCTTCCACCACTGACTTTTGGCCTTCCCAGTGCAGATTCGTAAAACAGACTGGCATGAGTCATTATCATGGGCTCTTAGACCTCCAGTTGGATTTGTGGGAGGCATTGCCATGGGCTCTGGGTCTTCAGCTGGACTCATGCAGGACATTGCTGTGGGATCCAGGGCCTTGGCTGAATATTCTGGGTCTTTAGTGTTATGGGCAGATTTCCTGCACTTTCTCACGTTTAACTCTGGGTGACCATCATAAAACAGTATTATAAATTCTGTATCCTGTATGTAATTGTTCTCCCTGTAACCCCTGATGACACCAATTTCTATGAAATATCTATTCATTTTAGTTGCTTATTTTTGATTCAGTCTTTAATTTTGGAGGTCTATTTCTTGAGTTCCTTATATATTCTACTATTTTTTTTGACACAGGCCTGCTATGTCATTAGGCCAGCCTCAGACTCACAGCGATCCTCCTGCCTCAGCTTCCCAAGTGCTGGGATTATAGGCATGTGCCACCACACGGCTATAAAGTATAGATTTGAATTCTTTGTCAGAGGTGTAATTGGCAAAACATTTATTCCCATTCTGTAGGTTGTCTGTTCACTCTGTTAGTTGCTTCCCTTGATGTGTAGAGGCTTTTTAATTTGATGTGCTCCCATTTATTGATTTTTGGTACTGTTTCCTGTGCAGTTAAGGTTCTGTTTAGAAACTCCTTACCTAAACTTATGACTTCAAGGATTTCACCTATTTTATGTTCCATAAGTTTAAGTGCTTCTATTTGAATTTTAGATCTTTGAGCCATTTTGATTTTAGTTTAGTGTTTGGTGAGATGTATGGGTCTAGTGTCAATCTTCTGCATGTGAATAGTCAATTTTTCTAATACCATTTGGTAGAGACTCTTTTCTCCAGGCTCCTTTGTCAAAGATCATATAGATGAGTGTGCTTGGAATTGTTTCTGCATCCTCTTTTCTTTTCCAGTGACTCACAAGTCTGATTTTGTACCAGTACCATGAAATTTTTATCACAGTAGCTGAATATAACTTGATATCCAAGACTGTGATGTCTCTTGCTTTGTTCTTGTTACCCAGGATTGCTTTTGCTGTTTGGGGTCTCTTCTTATTCCATAAGAATTTTAGGACTGTTTTGTCTAGTTCTAGGAGGAATGTTGCTGGCATTTTGATTGAGATTACATTAAATCTTTATATCCATTTTGGGATTATGGCTATTTTAACAATGTTGGTTCTGCCTATCCAAAAACAGAGAATGGCTTTCTATATTTTAATGTGATTTTAAATTTCATTTTTCAGGGTACTGTTGTTTTCATTGTAGAGGTATTTTACTTGCTTGGTTAAGTTAATTCCTAAGTATTGTGTTTTTATTGATACTATTGCAAATGGTATTGCTTTTCTAATTTCTTTTTGAGTGGGTTCATTATAGGATCACTATTGATTTTTATGTGTTATTAATTTTCAGAGCTGTTGGTGGAATTTTTTTGGGGGGGATTTCTATGTAAAGAATCGTGTCATCTGCAAAGCAATAATATGACTGCTTCCTGTCCTAAGGTATGTATTCCCTGTTTTTCTTTCTCTCACCTGTTTGACTTGGCTAATGTATTTAATACAATATTGAACAGGGATGATGATAGTGAAAATCCTTCTCTTGTTCCTGCTTTTAGCAGGGAAGCTATAAGCTACTTCTCAGTTAATAAGTTGTTGTCAATAAGTTTGTCATAAATGGCATTCATCTAATTGAGGAAAGATTCTTCTATACCTATTTTGCTCAGGGTTTTTAGACATGAGTGGATCATAGATCTTTTCAAAAGCTTTTTTTCTACATGTACTGATACTGTCATGTGATTTTTTTTCTCACTTTTTTGGTGTGATATTCTACATCTATTGGTTTGTGTAAGTTGAGCCATATTTGCATCCCTGGGATGCAACCTAATGATACATAATCATGACATATAATCTCTTGGTCATGATATAATTTTTTTGATGACGAACTGCAGTCTATTTGCCAGTATATTACTGAGGATTTTTGCATCTATGTTCATTAAAGAGATTGGCCTGTATTTTCCTTTTTTAGTTTGATCTTGTCTGGTTTTAGAATCCAAGTAATGCTAGTTTCTATGAATGAGTTTGGGAGCAATATTTCCCTCTCAATTTGATTGAAGAGTTTGAAGAGTATTGAATATATATATAAGTATAGATATAGATATAGATACAGATATAGATACAGATTTTGGAGACAGGGTCTCACTATGTAGCTTGGTTCAGACTGGCTTTGAATATACTATGTAGCTTAGGTTGGTCTCAAATTTCAGACAATTCTCCTGTCTAAGCCTCTGAAGTACTGGGATTACCAGCATGCACCACCACACCCAAGTATTGGCATTATATCCTCCCTGAAGTTCCCACAGAGTGAATCCATCAGGTACTGGAATTTTCTTAGTTGGTAGATTTTTTTGTTATTTGCTCAATTTTGTTGTTTGCTATTGGATAGTTCATTTTTTTTTAATCTTGTTTCAGTTTTGGTAATTCATATGTATCTAGCAATCTGTCTACTTCTTTAACACTGTCTAATTTTTGGCATACAATTTTTCATAGTATTTACTATTGATTCCTGAATGTTGCCATTGTCTATTGTGTTGTCTTTTTTGTTTCTAATTGCATTGATGTGGCTTTTTTTTTGGATAAGTTTTGCTATGGGTTTGTATATTTTGTTTTTTCATTGAAAGAAACAGCTCTTTGATTCACTGAGTCTTTGTATTTTTAAGTTGCAATTTTATTAATTTTCCCTTTGATCTTTACCATTTCCCTCTTGTACTAGGTTTGGATTTGGACTGTCTGTGTTCTCTCAGTTTCTTGAGGTGCATTATTGTATTATATATTTGATCTTGCTCTGTTTTTTTAATGTGAACATTCACACAGTAAATTTCTCTCTTAGGACTGCTTTTATTGTGTACCATGGGCTCTGGTGTGTTGCACTGCCTCCACCTTTTGCACTCCTTCTGCTGTAGTCTGTACTTTGCCCATAGACACAAGTATTGTAGTTCTGCAATGCTCCACATTGTCCTGGTCCTTTACCTAGTACCTCCTTAACAAAAACACACACTACTCCTATCCTAGCAAATATTTGTCAAAGGAAATTATATGCATCTTGGACCTCAGTTTAAATGCTATTCCCTCTGGGGTAGAAGAATTTCTTATGCACCAAATATTCATTTGTGAGTTCAATGTTTATTATCAACCACATAAATGTAACTGTTATATTTCACCATGAATCACTGGTATAATTATATTATTTCTCATTAGTATGTTAGAGTTAGGGATATCTTCTTGTTCACTATTAAGTCTGCAAAGTATGGTATATTATCTAGCCTTTGCTAGGTACTGAATAAATATTTATTATGTGAGTAAATCTGCTCTGTTATATTTTCTATTTATGCCATGCTAGTCCCCACATTCAGCTTTTATTACAAAATTAACACATTTTTTCTCCAGAGAATTAGCCATGCTGGGACTGTGAGGACCCATTGAGAAGCCAACTAGCCAGGCTTTCTGGTAAGCCATGCAAGTCATGCAGGTTCCAGGAAAAGAAATGTCAGCGCCTCCTGAGAATCGGCCATGCTGGGACTGGGATGACCCACCAAGAAGCCAATTAACCAGCCTTTCTGGTAAGCTCTGTAAGCCATGCGAGTTCTAGAAAGAGAAAAGTCAGACAGCACCTCCCATGAGCCAAGCAGCACATGGGTTGAGAATCAAACACATCCCACACACACCTCACATACACACCCCTGGTAAGCAACAGATTAGTGCGGAGGACAGGCTGAGTTGATAGCAACTAAGGTACATAAAGCAACTAAATGCTTGTATTGTTTGGTTGATTTTGCTGGCCTGGGGCCAGCAGTCTGAGCATCTATTGGGAGGATGGCAGTATGCAATATAGCAAATATGGGGTATTTTCTTCTGTTTTGTCTTCGAAATCCAATATTGTTCTCACTGTTTTGCTTTGTTCTGATTGTTTTACTTTATTCAGTATTCTGTTTTGATTGGTTTTATTGTTTTGCTTTTGGGTTGATTTTGCTATACCTGATGGAATGGACAACTATTGTGATAATAACAAGATATACTATGGTAGGTACTGTTGTTTTCCTAGTATACTGCTTTGAAGTTCTGTACCAATTTTGCTGCTTTGTTTTGATTGGCTTTGTTCTGTTTTGTTTTGTTGGATTTTACTATCTTTAAAATTAAAAAAAAAATTAATGCATTTTTTATAATTCTGTATCATTTTTAATCTTTTTTATTTGTTTTTAAAATAACAAAAAAAGAATTAACACATGTACATGTCTTTCCTGTCTGACATTTCAACTTAACTGTTGCTGTTCTGATCAAAGCATTCTATTTGGTCATTAAATGTTGTTCCTCCTCACTTTTCATAATATATATTACTGGGGTATCTTATTCAGTAACCATATATACATTTCTTAATGTAACTTTAATTATATACATGCATGATTTTGTGTATACATAGATAAGATATGTAGGTAGATATATATAGATAGATGTATATGAATGTGTATATATAAATATATGAATGTGTACTCTATACCTTAAAATGCTTTTTTGCCATAATTACATATTCACTATATGAAGACCCAGGATTGGAAGTAAGCACTTAGTAATATGGAAAATAAATTGCATCACTGGAAACCTGTAGTTACATATTTGTAACATAAATGTGAGTTTGTTATATTTGTAAACATGAGTAATGATACCACTTCTCATTGTGATTATAAAATATTTCATTTACTTTCATTGCTTTCAATTTAAATATTGTACAGCTGATCTTGGCCACTGTAGCAAACAAGTAAATCATAAAATCTTCCACACCACCAAACTTTCTCCTTAGATTTTTATAAATTGTATCACTATATTGGGCAGAATTATGTCCCCCAAAATTTCTTATGTTAAAGTCCTAACTCTCAATGTGATAGCATGGGCTCACCATAATTTATTGTGATTTGTTTTGCT
Organism: Dasyprocta punctata; assembly: GCA_004363535.1. Taxonomy (NCBI): domain Eukaryota; kingdom Metazoa; phylum Chordata; class Mammalia; order Rodentia; family Dasyproctidae; genus Dasyprocta; species Dasyprocta punctata. The sequence goes on from RJWM01004136.1 coordinate 44,971, forward strand.
ACACTTTGAACATTTTTATTAACAAATTGGACATCTGTGGTAGCATCATTTTTCCTATCACATCTGCTTACTTTATGGCTCTTTGTCACATATGGGTAAATCCTGGAATATTTCAGATTTTTTACTGTTATATCTATCATGGCAATTTGTGATCAGTGATCTTTGATATTACCATTGCAATTGTTTCAGCAAGTGACCTATCTGCCCAATAAAGTGACAAATGATCAATAAATATTATGTGTTCTAATACCTCTACTGACCAATCTTTGTCCTCTCTTTCATCCTCTTCTACGGTCTACTTCTTTCCACAATAAAATATTGAAATTTGGCCAATTAATAACCATACAAAGGCCTCAAAGAGTTCAAATAGTAGGACGTTATCACACATCCCTGATTTTCAATAAAAAAGTAGACATGATTAAGTTTAGGGTCATGGTTTAGATCTAAAATTCTCCTCAAAGCCTCATGAGTTTGAAAGGTGATTGAATCTTGGGAGCACTATAGCTGACTTGCTATTAGGTGACTAGAGGCAGTCCCTAAGTGTGAACCTGAAAGCATGTGTTCTTGTCCCTCACTCTTCTTTTCTCTCTCTGCTTCATGACTACGATGACAAGAAGAGCTTTTCTCCACTGCTGGTCATTCTATCGTACCATTTCTGAATTTGAGCCCATGAACAATCGGTTGACACTTCTGAAACTGTGAGTCAAATAAATCTCTCCCTCTTTAAATTCTAGATTTCAGGTATTCTGTATCAGCAACAAGAAAATTTTGGTACAAGGAGTGGGTCTTTGACCATGTGGTTTAGAAACCTTTAGAGGAGTCAGAAAAGATTTGGAGATACAGGCTACAGAAACCCCAGAATACTATAAATACAGTTTGATGTGTGACACTAGTCAGAGTTCAGAAGACCAGAATATCAATGAAAATGCAGACAGTAAAGACCAGGATCAGGGCGTTTTAGTTGATAACCAGGAATCTACTGACAGTTGGATTCAAGATCGTGTGTGCTATACTCTGGCAGAAATTTTGTTTTCATTTTGCTCATGTCTTGATATTTTATTGGAGACTAATGTTAGGGACAGTGGACTCATCAATCTTGTGAAAAAAATTTCAAGGCAGCCCAACATTTAGGTTATGTCATGGATAATGTTGACTTCTTTCAGTCATATTTACCATGAACATTAGGATCAAAAACCAGAGCTGAAGAATTTGAAAAATTTAGCCAGAAAGGAAGTGCCTGTATAGTTGGGTACTGTAAAGTTTCAGGAAAGGAAATTTGGTTTCTGTAAAGATGTGCACTGAAAAGAGGTAGTGTACTTTGCAACAGCCTAATAGGAAAGGTACTTTGAGGACATCTACAAAATTCACAGAACCCACCCTTAGCAAAGTCAAGGATGTAAAACTGGAAATCTTTCATTTGAAAAGAGAGCCCTTGGACACCCTCCTCGAGAAGATATACCTGGGAAATTGGTTCCCCAGGATTTGTTTGACAGTGCTTAGTCATCCAGGAACTTGGAGGCTTCTGCAGCCATGATCCAAGAGGTAGACTGTAAAACTGTAAGAGTAAAAACAAAAGTTCAGTGAAAACCCCAGGAATCTGGTGATGCCAGGGATATTGAGCATTCATCAAGGAAAACTGTAAACAGACAGCAAAGCCACTCTGATTTAAACCATGAGGGTTGCAACCAGCAATGCTGTTGCTGCAGGGCCCTCCAATCCTTTTGCAGTTAACATCTTGCCACAGGTTGTCCTAGGTATTGGACATCGACCTACAATATTTAATGTTTTCTCTCTTGGGTTTCATTATGCTTTTATTCAATCTCTTTCTATCCTTCCATTTCCCATTTTTGGAATGGAATGTTTACCTTGTACCCTCTTATCTTGGAAATCTGTTACTTTCATTTTGTTTTTTATAGGGCTCACAGAAAAAGAGTTTGCTTTGAGTCTTAGAGGAGACTCTGGACTTAGATTATTCAGCAATGCTGGAATTATTAAAACTTTGGTGACTCCTAAAGACTAACTGCACTTCACATAAAAAGGTGTGCGTGAGTCTTACGGGGTCAGGGGCAGAATGTTATGGATTAAATTTAAATGGCTCAAAAGCCTCATGTGTTTGGAAGGTGATTGCATCACAGGAGCATGATAGCTGACTTGCTATTAGGAGATGGCACCTGGCTGGAGGTATAATGTGGAAGAGTATATTCTTGTCCCTGGCTCCTCTCTTCTCTCTCTGCTTTCTGATTGTCATGGCATGAGCACCTTTCCTAAATTCCAGATCATTCTACCACATTTTTTCAGCCTGCCAACCATAAAACTGAAACTTTAGATGATATGAGCCAAAATAAACCTCTCCTCTTTAAATTGTGTTAAGTATTTTGTCTCAGTGATGATAAAGTGAATAATTTAGTAATAATATATGCTAAAAGATAAAGTAGACTAAAAACTGGTCCTTCTATATGAAATAGCTAAGCTGTGACTCCAAAGAGAAATCTCTTGAAGAAATTTAAAACCACTACTCTAGTCAGCACACAACTGATTAGGAAGCAAAACAGCCTTACTGATGAGCTGGATAAAACCTCTGTGTTGGATAGAAATTCAAACTTGACACAACAGTCCCTTAATACAAAGCCTAATCCAGAGCAAGGCCCCAGTTTTCCTTCATTTTTATGAAGGCTGAGAGGTGAGGAAGCTGCAGAAGAAACATTTAATATTAGCAGAGGTTGGGTCATAGGGTTTGTGGGAAGAAGTCATCTCCATACAAAATTTCAAGGTGAAAAACAAGTGTTGAGGTAAGAACTGCAACAAGTTATCCCGAAGGAGCCAGGCGTGGTGGCGCACACCTATAATACCAGCACTTGGGAGGCTGAGGCAGGAGGATTATTGCATGTCCGAGACTAGCCTGGGCTAAAAAGTGAGCTCAAGGTCAGCCTAAACTGTGTAGTGAGACCCTGAAAAAAAAGTTATCCAGAAGATCTAGCTAAGATAATTGATGAAGGTAACTTCACCAAATTAAAAAAAAAGAAAAAGAAAAAGGTAATTTTCAGAGCAGATGAACTAGTCATATATTCAATAGTCATATATTTTAAAATGTTGTCTAGAACTTTCATAACTGAGAAATCAAAGATTCAAGACAGGCTGCATCTCTTTCTAGATACCAACGATGTTGGTGACTTTGACTGGAAGGTAATGCTCACTCATTGTGCCAAAAATACTAGGACTTTTAAGAATTATACTGAATCTACTCTATGTTCTAGAAATGGGAAAACAAAGCCTGCATAAGAGCACATCTGTTTAAAATATGGCTTTACGGAATAATTTAGCCACTTTGCTATGGAAAAGAAGATTCCTTTCAAAATATTACTGCTTGATGACGAAACATCTGGTCATCGAACGTCTCTGATAGAGATATACAAGGAGATTAGCATTGTTTTCATAATACCTAATACAACTCTGTAACCCACAGGCCAAAGAGTGCTTTCAAATTTCAAGTCTTACTATTGAGAAATAAATTTTATTGTTATACATTGACAAGGGTTTGGAAGAGGTTGATTCATATCCTTCTTGATGATTTTTAGGGGATCAAGTTTTCAGTGAAGGAATAATTCCAAATGCAATTGAAACAGTGGAAGAACTGGAATCAGAAGCAGAGCCTGAAGATATGACTGAATTGCTTAAATCTCAGGATGAAATTTTAATAGTGAGGATATTCTTGCTAAAGGTGAGCAGAGAAAGTTGTTTCTTAAGACAGAATCTAATCCTGGTAAAGATGTCAATGAACACTGTTAAAATGACAACAAAGAATTTTGACAATTACATGAATTTAGTTAATAAAACCGTAGCAGAGTCTGAGAAGATTGACTTCAGTTTAGCACTTCATGCTACAGAGAAATCTTTCATGAAAGGGAATGTCAATTGATGTAGCAAACTTTATTGTTGTCCTAGTTTAAGAAATTGCCACTGCCACTTCAGTCTTCAGCAAACACCAACCTCCTCCTCCAGCAATCATCAATAGTAAGGCAACTCTCTCCACCAGCTGAAAGACTTCTTTCAGACACAGATGACTGTCAGCCTTTTAAGTGATATTGTATTTTTAATTAAGGTAGATGCATTGTTTTTTAGACATGTGTCTTAGTTACTTTTCTTTCATTGCTGAGACAAAATAAGCAACACCTAAAGTTAAAGGAGGAAAAGTTTATTTAGCTCACAGTTTTGAATGCTTTCAGTCCATAATCGGTTGACTCCGAGGCAGACTGGCACATGGCAGAGGGGCAACTGTTAATGGCAGCACAAGACAGCAACAGCAGCAAGAGAGGAGAGAGAGACAAGCCTCTTTCTGTCCCTTATGTTGTATCCAGTCTACAGAGATTAGGGTGGCACCAATCCAATCAGTGAGCTGATCCAGCAATCACCCTTAATCCCAGCATTACAGTATGAATCAATCACATACTCTAGATTCAGCCACCTCTGAAAAAACCCTGTGACCACATTATGCTTTGGGGGGACATTTAGACACAAACCATAACAATATGCAATGCTATTGTACACTTACTAGACTACAGTGCAGTGTAAAAGTTACTTTTATTTACTCTGGAAAACCAATAATATTGTGTGATTCATTTTATTGGGATATTTATGTTATTTTGGTGTTCTAAAACCAAACCTGCTATATCTCTGAGGCACTTGAATACAGCGCCACTGAGAGATCTTTGATTACTCTTAAAGAGATAACTAAAGTCAAATGAAGCCAAAATGGTGGTACTCTGTTGTGGTTTACATATGGAATGTCCCACAAAAGCCTCATGTATTAAGAGGTGAAGCTTTTGAAAGATGATTGGATCACGGAGATGCAATGCTCACCAATAGATGGATCTACTGAATGTGCTGTATGGCTGAATGTACTGTTAGAAGGTGGTGTCTGGCTTGAAGTGGGGGTCACTGTGGGCTGACCTGAAAGAGTTTAACTCCCTCCACAACTCCCTTCTTTGGTCTCTGCTTTGGGACCACCACAATGTGAGCACCTTTACTCCACCACACCCTTCTACCTAAAAAATATGAGCCAAAATAAACCTGTTCTGCTTTAAATTGTGAATGTTGGGTATTGGATCCAGAGATGAGGAAAGTGACTAAGACAGTCTCTAATCCAACATGACTGGTATCCTTATAAAAAGAGGGAGAGATACCAGAGATACACACACACACCTAGAGTAAAGACCATGCAAGGGCACAGTGAGAAGGCGGGAATGTGCCAGCCAAGCGGACAGGCTTCAGGAAAATTTAACCCTCCTAGGACTTTTGGTCTTAGAAACAATCAGCCTTCAGAATGTGAGAAAATAACTTCTTTTTTAAAAAGTCCTTATGTCTCTTGTATTTTGTTACAGCAGCCTTAGTGGACTCATGTAATCATGTTCCACATTATCAAATCAATCTAAGAAGTTCTGAACATACTCTTCTCCCTTAACAATTTCACCCAGATTTATCTAAGGTACTTATTAGTATCTTCCTCCTAAAATGGGGTTTGGTCTTGTATGTTTGTTTTATTCCAACTTTTTCTACTTAGATACAAGTTTCCTCATCTTACAGAACTATAGGCACAGCATCTTCTATATGTTCTTCTTGCATCCTCTCTTTGTCACTTTTGCTTTTTCTTCAAACTGTGATCTAAATTGTCTTTGTACAAGACAAAAGTAACTGTGCCACTTCCCTTAAACTGCTAACCCACATAAGCTGTTTAACAAAGAGTGAATATTTCATTTTGAAACGTGATCTTTTGGACTTGGGTTCAGCTGAACTGTCTAGCCTTTACTCCATTGCTGTTTCTACAAGTACTGTCCACACATGTGTGTACACATTCATGCAGACGCAAGCCACAGAATAAAATATTACTTCAAGACTTTATGGCTCAATGAAGTCTTTCAAACCTGACCAGAATAAGCTGTTTCCATCACTGTGCCACTACCATGCTTTTTAAAAATAAATATCAGCCATTCATAAAATACGCTGAGTTTTTTATATCACTCTTTCGACTATTAGAATTTTGATAACAAGAATAGTACATGATTCCTGTTTGTATTTTGTATACTTATCATTGGGTTTGACCATAGTGCATTTTAAAAAACTATTTCATAAATCAATATATAAAGAAATATATTATTTCTTGGCATGTGGCACAGGGGTAGAGCACAAGGCCCTGAGTTGAATCCCCAACACTACAAATAATAAGGATGATGATGATGATAATTATGGTGATGATGATAATGATAAAGGAACATTGATAGTATTCAAGCATAACTCAAACTTTCTGCTCAAAATCTTTTAAAAAGCATAGAATGACATTTAGAATTCTTAACCAAGTATTCAAGATACTTTCTTCTGGGCAAAAATAATACTTTCCCATCATCATGCTTCTGTTTCTACAGTTAGCCCCAACTCATACATTACCTCCTACAAGCTAGTAATTGCTTCATTTGTGCCTTTTTAATAGGATGACTTTTGTCTCATAATATAGTGATTTATTAGTATATGCTACTATCTAGTAAAAATCCATATCTGATTTATCTTTAAAGATTTAATGCCTAGTCTTATTCATACTGCAGGCACCCTATCACAACATGTGGCATCCCACTTTGTATTTGCCAAGTATGTCCATCATCTCAAACATTTTGTTCATGTATTTTTATAGAAAAGTTTATGCATACATCCACTATATATGTATACGTAGTCATTTATAAATGTAAGCATTACTAATATACTAATGTATTATTTGAATTCTAATTGATTCAGAAATGTTTTAAGTTTTTAAAAATGAATGAAACAATGAATACAAATGGAAGTTCTCAAGTGTTTTGCACATATCAGTGGGTATTCTTGGGCCACTATTTGTGGGGTATGATCTTTAGAGACCATTAACATAGACATTATTTTGGTTATAATAAAAGAATTACTTTATAATACTGCCTTAGTCTTCTAGTGTTATTGAAAAATGACTGTAAAGTTTAACCAGTTCTAGGTAGGAACATAATGTGGCCAGTTGTCAAGTTATCCACTGAGTGATTAAAAATTAATTTTATAGCTTTAGGAGCATCATATTCTGATTCATTAAAATGGAGAAATTAGTTTAGGTAAATAATATTCTGTCCAAACTTAAGTGCATTCAATCCTCTGGAAGTTGCTATGGTAAATATTGGTGGATAATGGTGAACAAAGTGAGTTTCAGCTCTGTTTTAATTATGCTAATTGTTTTAATTATGTTAATTAAGTTCACTGAAAAAATCTTCTGGTCTGAAAAATTGTTTGGAAGCTTCACAATTCCCCACCTTTTATACTAGCATTTCTCTTTCTTAATAATTTATCTGAAATACAACTTGGAAAATTCAAATAATTCAGTTATTTGCATTTTGTTTAAAATGCTTTGCTTTTTAAATTAGTATACAAAAGAGACTATTATTTCACTAGATCTATTCATGCCTCTTCTGCTAGGAAAAGAATCTTCCACATTTGAGCATAGCATACATGTACAATGCTTTGCTGTGTCTGTAAGGGAACTGGAAAGCCAAAATACGCCATACATTTTCTTTCTTTTTTTCTTCCCCCCACCAGGTGGCGTGCAGAAGAGGTGGCTAGCCCTGTAGAAGCCATGGAAGAAGCCTCAAGTCCTGATAGTATGAGTCTTTCTACTCCCCTGAAGCAACTCGGCTACTTAGAAGGGACAATAAACCTTATCCAACTCAATTCATCCACCTGAAGCCACTCTACTAAAAGTTCATTCTGACAGCATTTTTTTTTTAAATCTATTTGTATAGGAACTGATTTTTAAGTGGAACAACATTTACTAAAATACAGGTTTGTTGCAGCTAAATGCAAAATCAAATGTTTTTTAATTTTAGAAAAGAAAAGAAAATGGAAGAAAACTAGTAGTTACATTCACATGTGCATTCCAAAACTTCCTCATTAAACAAATGATTATTTGGTATACAAAATGTCAGATGTCTTACCATGAATGGCAATATAGAGATGAGTTATGACATAGTTCCATCTTTACATGTAGTTCCATTCTCTAGTTGAGAAGACACACCAATTACCAATTGTTGAGCATTAGTTAGCATAAATGAATGATTTCATTCATTCATTCAGCAGTTCACTCATTCAAATGGCAGTGTGGACACACTGTGTTATGAGAATACATGGTAAAACAGCCTAATTTACTCTAGTAAGTGGAAAAGATTTAATGTTAGGATATGGTGCCTGAGTAAACTGTGGAATAAGAATTAGCCAAAACAGAATGTTGGGAAGGTAACAGGCCCTAAACATGAATGAGAGGGAAACTGGTCATTTGCATTCCAGTGAAGCTTGTTCTGTTTGGTGTATAGATTGTTCTAGGACCAACACAAAGAGAATTGAAACATCCAAAGTCAACAAGAAAAGATTATGAATGCCTTAATAATCTACCATTATACCATATTAGCGATTCCAATTTTAACCTTTGAAGGTTTTATTTGAATAGTCGCAAGTGCATAACTGAAGATTCAAGTAAGAAAATAACTGAAAAGGCTCTGTTATACTGAAAGATTCCATGAACCAAAGTTGGGGGAAAGGCAGGGATAAGTAGGAGTACATCACAAAACCAGACTGCCACAGGCTTTTGGTTGAGGAGTAGATGAGCACAAAAATGAACATGAGAATATACTACCATTTCAGAAAACTTAGTTGTGAAGAAAAGAGGGAGAAACTAGTAACCGTTGTACACCTTTAAAATGATAATTGGCCTAAATTCTCAAATTTTCTTGTTAGGGCAGTACATACACCTGCCCTGTGGGCAATCTGATCAGAGGACAGATTTTACAACATGACTTAGTTCTGGCTCTTATGGATGTGTTTTATAAAGAACATGCAATCATAAACTGAAAATCCTTCTTTACAATTTTGCCTTATGGATTGTCTAGGCATAAAAAGGAGTTACTTCTGTACAGTCACATATACCTTTAGTATAGTGCTACCTGGGAACTATAATAATCCAGAAGACCAGTAATATTAATACGACCGGGATGAACCTTGCATCTCTGAGTTGTACTAATGTGGTTTGAGTATTACTCAGCACAGCACTTGAGGGCCTATAACACAAATTAAATCTGAGTGTCCCCCTCCCCCCTGATTCTTCTGCTTTTAGGCCTTTTCCCTTTATGGTCTGAAGCAAAATTGTCCTATAACCTGTTTTTGTGTGGCTCCAAACTGTTTGTTTTTTACATTTTTGAAGAACTAAAACAAACAACAAACAAAATATATATCCAACACTTATGTGGTTCACAATGCTTAAAATATTTACTATCTGCTTTGTTTTTTGTTTTCTCTGTTTTTCTTTTTTACAAAAAATGTTCATCAAAATCTTGCCCTGGTATAGTCATTCTATTACTTTTTTCTACATTTTTCTTTCATTATCTTGTCTCCATCTTCTGCTTTGAGTAGGATGTACTGCATGATAATTTCTGACTTGTTTCTGTTTCTAATTCCTGTCATTTTTATTGACTGCCTGTTACTCAATTCTTTTTATCTATCCTTTATATTTGTCCTCCATCTCCCTTCCCTATGGTGTTTCTTAAAATTTATGACTTCATATAGAAGGTTTACATTTTATTGTCAATACAAATATGTATTCCTTGATAAGCAACTAGTTACAATTTACCATATACATAATCTTGAAATATTCATCTTCATTTTTTTTATATTTTCACATCAAAAAACTGACAAAAATAAATTTCTCCCCTTAATTCATGTCCCATTATCTTACCTGGCTACCTTCTCTCACTGTTTTTTCCAAACTTCACTTCCCCTATTTACTTTCATGATCCTAATGAACTCTAGTCCAGACACTTGTTACCCATCATTTCACATCTAGGCAATTGACACTTCATTTTGGGGCGCGGAGGGTTGAGTTTTCAGTTTTCCTGAGTTGTCCAATATAGTCACATATATCTCTTACAATTTTCTAGTTCATTTTTAATTATAAAAAGATGAGTTTAGTCTACAGAAAATTGAAAATATAGTCCTCCAACGAGGACATTTAGCTCATTTCCGACTGTAGACTTAGTTGCTACCAAAGATCACCATAAACAAAGTGTGAATGCCTTAGGTTTTTTTCTACACTTTTCACCTTATTATGCCCATTAAAAATGATACAGTGCACTTAACCTTTGTTTTACTTTACAACGGACACTCTACAACACAATATTATTTACAGACCCATAAAGAAATAACTCTCGTTGTAGTAAGTGTATCAGTGTCTCTCCGTTATTATCACCAGGTCATTTCACATTCCAAGTATTTCCTTTTAAAATATTTACTAGTATCTATGTCAACTTTTTTTAAAAATTATTTACACTCAAAAGTCATGTGTACTTTACTAAGGCCTTTTAATCAGTATTATGCAAATGACAGGGCAATGTGGTTCAGAAATGTCCGACTTACTAAACATTATGAGAAAAGCTTGTTGTGCAGTGCTCAAACACATACTTAATCCATAAAGGCAGAGAGTTCTTTCATTGTTGATGTAATATAGAACATATTCAGAGTTATTCAAGAACAAAAATGTCAAGCCTGAATGGCAACTACATTTTATATAATGAGCCTGTTTACACACACCAAATTTAAATATTTTAAGGTTTTTTCACTAGAGTCTTTTACAGACTAAATCAAACCCTAAGGATGTAATCGAATTAAAAGGATTAGTGCTCATTAATAAACTGGCAGTAATATTTTACCAAAAGTGTGGTAAGTCTCTCTCTCTACAATACCAATAGATAAAAGCAGGCAGTGCATAAAAGTGTCTGTCTACTGCATTAAAACATGGCAAAAATAATATTTCTTAACATTGCCAAAGAACTATCTATTTCCGAAGATCATACCAGTTCCCATTGCATAGGCCAGTAAGGGTCATTAAACACCAATGGGTCTCTGAGTCCTTCTTCAGAGTCAATGACATTGTAGACTTCACTCGGGATCTCATTTTCTTCCACACAAGGTCTGCAGGGCAAAGAAGGCAAATGAACTATGAAAAATATAATCACTGCTTTTACTGTTGCTTTTTTTGTAATAAAAATTCCATTTATTTAAATTCCATTAAAAAGCACATTTGGCTGCCGAGAGCATAAATACACACTTTTATTATACTTAGCATTTTTCATTTGCAAAAAAATTCTGACATTCATTTAGATAAAAATGTTAAAATATTTTCAAACTACCTGTTTTTGCTAAGCACTTCCTATGTGTTTGTTGCAAATAATAAACGCTGGAAAAACAAGTGATTTAGAACACAATTCCAAAGCTCTCTATATAATTCCCATTAGAAGTTATCGGCTTATACTGATCATTATCCTTACTATGTTGTATGTGCACCACTTACTAATTTTCCCAACATACATCTCTTAGGAGAGTAATTTAAATTTCTTGAGGTGTTATGGAAAATATTTTTTAAAAATATCATTTTTCTAATTGCTCTGATGTATGTAATAAATCATTAACTAGGCAAGTGACAGTGCTGGCATGTCAGGAAAGCTTTTTAACACAACATTCTCCTAAAGACAAAACTGTAATTCAGACATTTATATCTGCCTGTGTGCTTTCAGTTACCAAAACCAAATATTGGGGAATACAGTCAGGCAACGGCATTGATGATAAGTTTGTATAACCATCAATCATGTTAGGTCAATTTGAATTGATTAAGAAAAGCCCTGCAGATTAGTAAAGCAAACTTCTGGGCGTGTCTGTAGATGATTGACAAGTAGGCCCGAAAACTGAGAAGGTGTAAGACCCATTCTGGTTGTGGGCTGTCGCAACTTTAGGCCTAGGTGGAATAAAAAGAGAAAGAAGAAGAAAGTGTGACCATTTTGAAGAGCTCTTGTCTTCCTGAGCAGGTCCGTCATTTGCTGCCATCACCTTTGAACACTGGTCTCCAGGTGTCCAGTTTCTTCAGTTTTTCAATACAGAATGACACTGATGAGGCTCCAGTAAGCTTCCAGGCCTTTAACCCTGGGCTGGTGCCACATCTTTAATCTCTTTTGTTCTGTGGCCTCCATCTCCTTGGTTGAACAGTTGCTAGATTCTCTGGTTCTGTAATATGCTGATAATCACTAGGGACTCTCCTGCCTCTAATCCTGAAAGTCTACCTATTTAATCTCCTTGGTTTAATTATACATATATTTTCTAGTGATTCTGTTCCTGTATAGAACCATAAAACAAGGTATCTGAGAAATAAACTTAGTAAAATAACAGGTGGGATTATTAATATGAAATTTTAGAGTAATTTTTATTTTCAGTATACAAAACATCCATGTGTCACTTACAGTTCACTAAAATGTCAATATACACATGTAAGATTTCCAAGGTAGACTTACAGTGGCCATCTACAGAGTCAAGTGTGGAAAAATGCCAAATGGGTGTCTGTATGTTAAAGAGCCAAATGATCCAGTCAAGGCTGGAACACTTGAAGCTCACAGAGTTCTGTTTGAATCTGTACCGGGAAGTTACAGATGCCATACTGGAAGTCTGAAGATTCTGATCTGGAAGGCTAAAGAGACTGCTCTAAAAAAGTGAAGAGTCTGAGTTGAAAGCCTGGAGATAGTCATTCAGTGGCAGTGGTGAAAACTGGAGCTCCTCCAAACAAGCAGAAATGAGACTTCTTTCCCTTTTTATTCCATACAGGCTAAAGACCTATTTGTTGATACCACTCACACCTAGAGTGGGTCTTCTCTCTTCAGTAAATCCATCGTTCACACCCAGAACAACACTGAACCAATCATCTGGTTACCGCAAGTAACCACGATTTATAAACTGAAGTTATAAATTTATTATTGTTAGGAATTACATCTAATTTCAGTATAATGCCAGACTTCTGAACATAAGGTTTGGAGAGTTTATTTGCTAATCTAATTTCATAATATCTAAGTAGTATAGTAAATCAGTATTTACACAAGACATGTCTAGGAATATTCTCTGTAGCAACATTTGCAAAATTAAAAACTGGAAACAATTTAAACGGTTATCAGACTTGTTTAAAAATCAAGTTATTATCACACAATGAGATACTACTTAGCAATAAAAGTAAATAAAATTGATCTACAGAATCAACTGGTGGTATTTCAATGAGTTCAAAAAGTGTAAGCAGAAAGCAGAAGTCTATGCACATTATGAAGTTATAAATTATCTCAAAACAATTGTATGAATTATTTTTTAGTAATACACATTTTGTATATGAATCCAAACATACAATATGGGAGACCCTTCGGAAGAAAACAAGGAGAGAAACAGTTTTAGAGCTGGTATACAGAGAAGTTCAACTATGTGCAAATATGTACATATCTCTTGGTGCATTTGGAGTACCTAATAATGACAAAATACACATACACAAACAAAACCAGTGTATCTTAGTTGTTACATAAATGAACCAAAGGCCTTTGTACATTGGTCCTGTATTGTTTACTTCACAGCAAGCCAGAACCATTTGCTTTAAAGCTAAATTTTTACATATCCAGTTATTTCAAATACTATGCAAATAATCAGAATTTTAGCCATTTAGAACTTACCTGTTCTCCCTGCCCGCAAACTTGTAACCTGCTAACTACAGAAGAGATAAATACTGAGACTTGTGAACACAAATGTAAGCTGCTGTGGCCCTTCAGAGCTTTCTTGATCATTCTGCTGCTCAACCATGTCCTCCAGACTCACAAGACCCCCTCTCCAGTCCTCCTCTAACCAAAGTTCTCCTTTCCCTCCTGTCTCTCTGGCATGTGAACCTCCAACATTCTCTTTGAAAGGTGTCTTGCTTTGAGGGAATTCCTTTCGTGTGCAAAGCCACCAACATATTACTCAAGAAAACCTTCTAATGTGTTACTGTTACCTCATGCTCATATCTTTTTCGTTAGTCTTCGAATTCCTCAAACTCTAGATACCAGTGGAAAAAAATTAGAAAAATATTAGAATAGAGGCTGGAAGACTTGATTTCTGTATTTGTGTCTCCACCTGGGATTTTTAAGTGGTCAGGAGAGTTCAAATGATGCTAATCTAGCTAAATCTCTTATCTGTTTTCAAGGAGAGAGTTGTTAGTTCTCTAGGAATAACTATAAACTGCGAGGTGTCAGAAAAATATAAGAGTAAAACTTTTGGATGTTCATATAAAAGAATTATGGATTATCCAAGGAATTCAGCATGATACAGAAGTAGTTGGCAACCCTTCCGACCTGCTCTACTTGCATTGTGAAACCCCTGCACGACACCACTATAAAGGCCATGATTCCCATCAAGAAACATAAGCACAACATTTGAATCTTATATAATAAAAAAATTGAGTAGGAGAGAAGAAAGGAACTTTTACCAAACACAATAACATGAAAGTAGGAAAGCAATGACAATAAAAATGAAACAAAAACATGAAGCAATAAAATAATAAAAGTTAATAAAATAGAAGTTAGGAATTATTAAAATAAGGAATGAAAAATATTTATACAAAGAAAACTATTTTCTCATGATTTCACTGCTCATTTTATTTGTATATTCATAAAAGCGTGAACACTTGTAGAAGAATACTTAAGCAAACATAAAAACGTGATGGGGATCAGGAATATATCCTGATGCTAATCTGTATCATTAGATTATGTTTAACCAACAGTATATATAAATTTTAAAATTTTAAGGGCAAAATATATAGCATAATCTCTCAGATTTATTTCACAAATTTTGGCCTTTGCTTTATATCTCCAAAATTATTCCATATGGCTTAGAATTCAGAATGTAGGAATCTTATATCTTGAGAAAAGAAAAATAAGTAAAATAGGGCACTTCCTCCCAAAATTTGATGTAAATTAACATTATAAATGCTTCGAATTCAACAATGTCTTACTTTGTTTCATTCATAATAAAGTAATTCTTTCAAACAATTAAATTTCAATTCAAAACTTATGTCTTCATTTTTATATCTCATTCAGCAACTGTTTCAAAACTGTCATTGAGAGAGTATCTAAATATTTTTCTGAATGTAGATTGCTTAGCTTTTTAATTTTTATTATATATTAGCACATTTGTTAAGTTGTAACGTTTGCATTTCCTTCTCTGTGACTGATTCCTGAATACACTGACCTACACTAAGTCTCTATGGGTGATGCTGGGATGTAATGAGAAACAGGTGCCCATCTCATCTTGTGTGTCACTGAAGAGCACCTGCTGTCTTCAAAAATGATTTAAGTGACCCAGGCTTACAGCATCCCATTGGAATGATTATGGTTCTTAAATGGGAAAAAATGGTATGAAAGCTACATCTTCTCTGTTGGATTCAAATTCACAGAACTGAATAGCTAAGATGAAGAGCCCTAGATAAGATGTCTTATAGGAAAATGCCAAACTGGCTCTGAGTAATTTGTTTTCAATTTTTGAAAATACTAATGTTAACCATTGCATCATTACCTATTACCCTTCTGCTAGATATCTTATAGGAAAACTGTGTTTAAGAAACTAATACATTGCCTCAAAATCCTACCAGTTTTCTTTAATCATGCATGTGAGTACACACACACACACGCATGCATGCACTCACACGAGAAGACAGACAGAGAGAGAGAGAGACAGAGACAGAGACAGAGACAGAGAGAGACTACTTCACAGCAAAAGGTACCAAGAAAAAAAAAAAACAGCACACGTACACTTTTATTTCCTAACAAGTTACTTGTATTTTTTAGTAAAGCAAATATGATGGACTATAAACTATAAGTTGACCCAGGGACTATTTCTGAGAGAGCCATGAGGAATAGTCTGTTATTGCGAATTAATCTACAGTCATAATACAGTTAGAGGTTTGAAAGTCTTGCCAATAACAAGCTGGTAAAGGCTTGCAGACTAACCTAATACATGCAGTTTTAGGGTATATTAAAGCTGCATGGTTACAAACCACCTCACTGTCTCACCAGAGCCCTATTTTTTGTTTCCCTGCCATGCCAGTTTTACAGTATATTTTAGAAAATATTTTACTTTGAAGAGATCCTATTCACTGGAGTATACACACAAATTCGCATCCAAGCACAAGTTCTTCCATAGGATATGGTTAAAGCACTTTAAAAATTTAAAGCAACAGAGCAAATGTTTCACTTCGTGAAAGAAAAAATTTATCTGAAGTCACTTTTTTTATTCTTTCTTATTACATGCTGAAAAATAAACATGAAAATGCATGTATTCCTTCACAAATTTGCAAGTCCATGCGCTAGCTCAGTGTTCATTTTTTTTTCCTGTAAAGGGGCAGATAGCAAGTCACTCAGACGTGGTAGGCTTTCATAATCTGTATAAAAACTCTTCAGCTGTGGCAGGAAAAGCAGCTTCAAAAAATATGTAAGCATACAGTCTATTTTCCAATAAATCTTTAATTATAAAGACAAATGCAGACAGAATTTGACCTTTGAACTTTGTGCTATAGTTTGTCAAAGCCAATGCTCTTCTGTAGAATGCTTTGACCAACTACACAGCTTAAAACTATCAAAATAAATATCTATAAACAAGTGTACAAGAAAACATCACTCATTTTTCTACTAAGGAATGTATCCAATTCATTCACGAACTAGAGAATTAAATTTCAGCAAAAAAGAGAAAAATGACATTAATCAAATATTTGTAGTTCTTTCTAGTAGTTTTGTTTTAGGACTCTCTATTTACATTCAAATCTTTTTCGTGGTATATATTAAAATTAAAAACTAACCATATAGCTTCAGAGGGGGAAAACTAACATTGCAAAGGGCAGCTCCACTAAGAGTTGAGTTCTCTGCTAGATGAATTGAACCTTGACTTACTGCAGTAAAACAGAAGTGGATTTTTTCAGTAAACACCCTAGAAAGTATGTTTTAATGAAAAATTAGTCAATACATGTGAAATTTCCAAATTTTACATTTGGAAAGTTTTCCAAAATTAATGTACAGAATAAAGCTCTCTAGAGGCGATTTCTAGAATATATCAGATATTGACTTAGCTCCAAAAAGCCATAGCACTGGTCTTATTTAATTCCATAGCACTGGCCTTATTTAATTACTATCCCACAAAGTATTCTGACAGCAGCAATGCAGTGCTTATTTGTTACCCTGAAAATAAGACTTAACCTGAAAATCAGCGCTGGTTGTAACTATGGTGATAGCCAGTATCTCACAAAAGATTGTATCTCAGTATTCCCTTGTGGACAGATACTCTGTAATGACAGGTAAGGCAAGGTGATCTGGGCTGGCATTTTCGATCTCTAATTTTCAATGCTATTTTCCAGTTAGGTTTTACTTTCAGAGAAACACACGGGTAAGCAGTTTTACCCTGGACATCCTGAAGATGTTCGGCAATAGTAAAGTTATGATATGCACTAGGACTTATTCTGTCATCAAATTTGGGAATAGAGTTTATTCACTTCTGTAATAAACTGTCTGATGTTCCATCCATTTTACTTGTGGCAAACAGGAGTCAATGTTGGGATATTAACAAGACGAAAATTTAAACTATTGCACAAGAAGCTTTAAGTAACAAGAAGTCATTATATATACCTTACAATTGTACTCCGATACCAAATAGCACACATTTAAAACGTTTCAGTGTAAATTAAAAGGTATCCAGTGTTAAATTTCTTAAATTTTTCTCACAATCAAAAGATCTAATGTATTAATCAAAAGCTGAGCAGAAAAAATGTACTACCATGTGCCATTAAAGGTACACAAAATAATTCAGTCCTTCGAACTTTGTTTCAGGACACAGATGTCCTTCAACAGCTAAGCTTACTTCATCAAATATTAAGGTATCAAGTTGTATAGCTGAGAGTTTTGCAGTACATACAAAATAATAAAAAATACTTACCAGCTAAATAATTCATTGTAAGATATTGCTGTACTTCTTTATACAAGCAGAAAGAGTGAGATTAATCATATAATCAAATTATTAGCCTTACTAAACTCTACAATTTTCTTTTTACTGATCAGATGGAATTTTTCAATTCTCTTTTAGTAGTCATGTGTAGGGAATGCAAGATCCACAAAAATAAAAAGGCATACAAAAATTTTTATAGGGAAAATAACAAAAAAAGAATCTTTTTTATGAGTCACTACATAGTAATTTCTTTTTGAATGATTTTACTTATCAAAAAGAATAACCTTTTCATCATTAACCTTTATCAGACAGGTTGTACAATGTCTTTATAAGATGTTTCAGCAGAAAAAATAACTGAACTGACTTCTAAGTCTCATAATAGATCTCGATAAAGAATTACTAAAACACATGCTATATACATAATTGTTTTATGGTCATTGATTTCACATTAAAAGCCTTGTAGATTTCATATCACAACCTGATTTTCTGGAAATTACATTAAGTTTTGTTAACAAAATCAGACTTACTAATATTTGCAATACTCAAGCAATTATGAATTTGAAAATACAGCACAACTGAGAAAAAAGAAAAAGTATCTAGGCTTTCAGAACATAAAGATCATTTTGTCCTATGTATCTACCAAATGACCTTCCTGACCATATTCCTGCCACTGTAAATTAAAGGAATCAGACTCTGTACCTTCTATTAAATCCTTACTTTTGCAACTAATTTATATTTTTCCATTCATATTACTTTATATTCCATGTATTTTCTTTGTGAAGTCAACCTTAAGGCTCACAATATGTGGGATATCTTTTCTAACGCCCTTAACACCTCATTTGATGCCAGCAAGACAGTAGGAAAGTATGGAGAGGAGAGGTTATATGCCATCCTCAATAAAATTGCTCAGTTATAAATAAACATGAACGATATTTCACTATGTACTAATAACTTGGCAGGCAGGAACTTTTGAGTATAAAAGAGGCAAACATTCACATACAGAGCCCACATAGCAAAGTGGATGCCAGACGAGGGTCCCCTAACACCTGAAAATGTTAGGTTTGGTCTTTTTTGGGGTTTTTTTTTTTCCTCCAAAATAGCAGCATCAAAAACATCTTATCTTTTAACCTTTTATATATTCTGCCTGAATCACTTCTACAATTCTGGCTCATAACAACCTGCTAGAAGACTAGTGTAGAGTTTGTGAACATACAGCAGAGAAATCAAAGGATGTGTGTGTGCGTGTGTGTGTGTGTGTGTGTGTGTGTGTGTGTGTGTTTAAAGTGTTTTAGGATATCAGAAGATTTGGAAACCTAATAGTTACTAAGTTTAAGGCTTAGTAATTTTTTCAAATACTGTAAGAAAGTTAAAATTATTAGACCAGCTGTTAGTATATTTTAATGCAGAATATGTTTGAAAGATTTGAAAGACTGTTAAAGGTTGAAACTAGACATATTGATAGTTTAATACAACCTTTTTATGTTAAAGATAAACTGAGATTTAGACAGGGTTGGAGGGTCCAAGTCACTTTAGAAAAAAACACCTATTAATAGGCCCATGGCAGAAGACCTTGATGAGCCACTGGATTTAATGACCTTGCCACGAAATGACACAGCGCTGTTTCAAAAAACAGGTGGATTATGTAATTTTTAAACAAAATAATCACAGAAACTTTTCAATAGAAGAGTATGTTGTACTGTCAGATGCTATAATCTTAAAGACCATCTAATGTCTAGCCAGATCACTAGATAAAATAATCATATGACATAATAAGCTTTTAAAATTGTTATAGTGAAGACTGATTGAAAGTAAATTTTGAGCAAATTACTGTCAAAGCACCTACAGGACTTTAATATCTGTTTAATATCTGTTTAAAGTTTAAAGGTGACAATTATATAAGCCATATTGAACCTTTCTATTATAGTCATGTGTTACTAAATTATGAGATGCATTCTTACAAATGTACTGTTAGGTCATTTTGTCATAGGGAAAACATCAGAATGTGCATACACAGTAAGATAACCCACCACGTCATTAAGTAGTAAAATCTTACGGGACAACTGTTGTGTATGAGGTCTGTTCATGACCAAAACTTGTTATGTAGTGCATGAAGGTAATCTTAAAGCTGGTTTTCAGTCAGGTTATGTCAGGAAATTCATGCTTAGCACATTCTATCACCCTGAGGAAGCCAGGAGTCACCATTCCAACACCCTACAGGAAGAGTCGCTGCTCTCTAAGCATGCCTGCTTGGAGCATGACTCGCTTACCCATTTGTCCCCATTTAACCAATTTTACCAGAATAATTAATCTTGTCGGTTAACCATAGTTCTGTCACACCTCATATCCGCCTTGCGAGTTCCCATGTTTTTCCCACCTTAGACCCGCCTCATTTTGTGGTTTTGCTCTATAAAAGTTCCTAGAAAAGACAGCATCTTTGGCAACCCACTCAGACCCTTCTGTCTCTCTCTCAGACAGAAGCTTTCTTTCTCTTAATAAATATATCCTGCTCTTAACCTCTGTTGCTCCTAAAATTCATTCTTCAATTTTAGAGAACACAAACTCGTACCGAATATCTAGCAGGTTGGGAGTTTTGTTCCCCTATATCACTATTAGATTGCATATCTTTAAATCTATTAAGTAAAGATTCTACTTTAGAATAATAAATCTTTACAATTTTTCCATAATGCATGCATGTTTGCTCTGAAGCTCTCAAAACAGGAAAGTCATAAAGCTCCTGTGTAGAAACTGGCTATTAAATATTCAGGTTCAGTTTACCAAGACCTTTGCTATGCTATAGCAACTATTCTGTAATGACAAACTACTTGTAACATCAAAGAACAGGAGATATTATCTCTTTCTCCTCATAGCCCATGACCTAAAAGCTTTTCTTTTTATCTTTATATGAAAGAAAAACATACTTTTCAAAATGGCCTTATGAGGTTATGAACATTTTGTACATCATGAAAAGAACCCTCTGGAAATTATCTACAATTTTTGCTTCTGTCTGCATAGTTTGCTCAATATTTTACTTTTCATTAGTTTTCTGGAGATCAAGAGAAAGGAATTTCGCTATAAACTAATAAGATGGAAAATACTTTCTAAATAGTGATATATATATATATATATATATATATAGGAATATATATTTAGGGATATATTGTATATATATTTAGATATCTATGTATATTTACTTTTATATTATTATTAAAAATTTGAGTATATTCAAATTATTACTTAAAATTGGAAATATTGTAGAGACGTAGGATGGGAAATAAGGAAATCACTTTTGCAATTCTTTGAAAGCTCAGCATAAGTACTTATGAATTATTCTCTTGAAACTCCTCACTTTGGTTTAAGGTCATCCTTCTATAAACTCCATCTTGGTAAGTACTGGATAGATACAGATATTGGGTAAAGAGTATGATCTGGAAAAAAATACATTCATTCAAATAAGTGAGATAAAATTCACAAGAGAAGTGACACTTACAGACTGTTACTGTTTGGCACTCTTTTCAAGACCTCTTCCTGTGCATATATATATATATATATATATATATATATATAGGCATGTATATAGAAAATATATAGAAATGGGGGTGGTTTGTTGGTATATATAGACAGGGCCTATATAGGTTCACATAAACAATTCTGCATAAGGTAAGTCAGGGTGTACAGTTCTACATCACCTCCATTTTTATTGCTGAGAAAAATACCACAAACATCTTTCCAAGTAAATAAAAATAATTTTTGATACTTGATGCAGCATTTGTTTGTACCAAAACTTAATTTTCCAAAGGTCTTAGTGATGGAATTTTAAGTTATTCTTTTATCACAAAATAATAAAATACTATTTCTATATAGATTTATAGCCTATCTCTTTTTCCCAAAACTGTAGACATTTATAATAAAAATAGTCATTAAAATAAGACAATATGATTTAATATTTTAGAAAATCCCCACAACAGGAGCAACAATTGAAAGGAATAAAACATAACAGTCTCTGTTATGGTTTTAATTTGACTTCTAAATTTCATGTGATGAAGTCTTAATCCTCAAGGCAACAGTTTTGAAAAGTAGGGCTTTCAACAGGTGGTTAAGCCACGAGGGTTCTGCCTTATTATAGTAGGCTTGTTACAAGTGTATTTGGTCTCATCTTACACTCTTGTATTTTCCTGCTCTTCCACCTTCTACCATAGACTGACACAGAATAAAGATCCTCACCAGTGAGACTCTGAATCTTGGACTTCTCAACTTTCAGAACTGTGAGAAATAAATCCGCCTTTCATAAATTACCTACTGTCAGGCATTCTTTTGTATTCTGTTTATCAAAAACATACTAAAAGAATTTCCTTATGTGGAAAAAAAACTGAAAGATGCAAAATGAAAATGAATAGCAAAAATAAGAACCAACAACAATCCATTGTTAGAATTTAGGTAAAATCTCCACCAACTACAAAACTAACTGAATTAGACTCGAGAAACAGTGGCTCACAAATACAGGCACAAAGGGCACAAGAAATAGGACAGATGCTCTGATAATATACAATAGAAAACATGTTGGTACTTGGAATTGAATATCTCTGCAAAAACAGATAGCAAACTGGTACTAAAATTTATTGCCTCTACCTGGCAAGTGGAAAATTCCAACAATATGGGAAGAGTAAAGATTTACATTCAATTATTTGTTCTTTTTAAGCCAAATGTTCTAGCCTCATTTGCTATTTTTGGTACCGTCCTTTTTGTTGACTTTAAAGTTTGGTAATTTTGGAGGACACACAGATGAGCAAGATGTTGTTGCTTTCCCATTAATATTGCTGAAGAAAATTCCTCTAACATATGGGTCAGGATGGCAATGGTTTTCTAGGTTACTATTCAGGGACTTAAAGGCCACTTCTGCTGAAAGCACCAGCTCTACACTTGGACCTGTGCTGCTGTTCACTGTGTGAGATTTTGGCATAAGTAAACCAAAAGCACCATCTCAAATCATACAGACATTGGAACTTTCTAAACACATGTCCTATGAAGAACTATGAAGATCTATTACAATTGCACAGACCACTCAACATTTTACATTGAATTATCTTTCCACATACTTTAAACCACTACGCTTCTTAGTTCTACAAATACTTCTAAACTCTACCTCTCAGGTAGGTGAATTGGAGACTTGGGTCTCCAAGTTCCATATGTCTGACTGCTCTGTGAAGAAACTCTTTTTCAGAACTCATAGGCTCAGTGATTGCCACATTGTGCAGAGGGGAAAATGACCAGGTTCAGTAGAATTTTTATGGCCTTTGTATTTCTACTATGAAAATGCCTTTCTTTTAAAAAAAAAATACTTAAATTGTCTAAAAATATTTGAGTCCAACACAGTTAAAATCAAATTACAAAACAATTGATACAGTATTAATCCAATTTTAGTAAAAGAATTCCCACTTATCTATGTATATGAATATATATCATGTGAGATAAATTATTAATATTAAATGTCATTTTCTTTATCCTAAAATTTTTTCCAATTTTCTATTAATGTTGTTTTTGTATAAGCAGAAAAGTCCACACTTAAAATTCACTAGAAAGAGAAATAATAAAAATAATAGAAAATAGAACAATACATTTAAAAATCTGAAATTCAATTAAAATTCTATTCAAAGCCAAATTTATAAACTCTAATTCATTATTTCATTTTATTAAGAGAAAAATAACAAATGTAAACAAAGTCAACTTGAAAATTACAAGTTGAAAAGCCAATAGGAAACAGCAGACAGGAAATAACAAAATATATAAAAGAAATTTAAACAGAAAAGCTTTGATAAAAAATATCTACATTATGTTTCAAACCATAGCTCAGAGTTGAAGTATAAACAACTACTGGATATTGGGGAAAATTCATACTGAGAAAATGTCAGATCAACAGAGATCTGAAGGTGATTCATCGAAAGAGAATGTCTCAGGCCAAAGATTTGTGTGAAGCACCTGTGTGCATTACATAAATATTTATTTCTGCACATCTCAGATTTATTATGACAAATAACTTGACATTAAATCACCAAATCAATGAGTATGATAATTTGTACAATTATTGAAAATACAATAAAATTCCGCAACACTGAGTTTGTTGCAAAACATAGTCCCACTACCAACATTTCAAAGTACCTATTTTAAAGTTCTTTCCTTGACTTTGGTTATTTTGCTTTGACCTTGATTTTTAAATTAAATGATGAGGATATAATAATTGTAGAAAAGGTATAATACATAAGAATAAACAAATTATTGACTTTATAGTTCTCAATTTTCTACTATCCAGAAATAAATATTTTAAACATATTATATATTTAAGACATTCATTCATGTACTAATACACACTTAATGGTATTATTTTCTGTATTATAATCATTTTCTAGGAAAATACCTGTGCATCTTCATTATCATATGCTAAACAGTATTCCATTGTTGGACTACACTAAATTTAATCCAGTCTATATTGTTAATTTTTCTATAACTTCATTATTTTGTGTCTAACTGTAAACTATTTTAAAGATTTTAAATTTCTTCTTGGAATCCTTAAATCAGTGAATCAATATGCTGCAGTGGTTGCTGGAAATTTTCAGCCACTGTCACATCAAATGGTCTCTATACATTTGGTTTCTTTTCCTATAGACTTCAAACTTGCTAAATCTTCTCATAGAGTCATCAGGTTCTCTTACCATTTTCTGACTTTTGCACATGTCACTCTGGTCAATGATAATATATCGTGAAGTTCAAAATAAATCGAATCTACATCATTTCTAGTAAATCTACCCTTTGTGTTTTCAGTTACAATAAGTTGATACAATTTCAAAATAGCTCTTTTGTATACTTTTCATATCACATTTTATAGTTTTCAGATTTTACTATAATTTTTAAACTTTAGATTTTACCTTCCCTAATATAAACTCCTTTTATATTTCTAATATTTAAATTCTCAGTGATTCATTTCTACTGTATGTTTCTTCTGCTGATTATAGTTGGTGTGGTCAAATCTCATAGTATATTTGTATATTTTGTTTTCTTTGGTTGATTGATGAATATTTATTTGAAAACTTACTTTAAGAAGTATTTTGAGGATCACAAAAGTAATATTTTCCTTCAGGGAAAAACTTCATTTCCTTTTACACATAATGGTTCTGAACATCTGAAAATAAGGCTTGAGATTTTGCTGACAATTTAGATGACCATCATGACTTGAGACCATACTCGTAAGTGAGATAAATCAAACCCACATGTGTAAATACCATATTGTCTCCCTAGTGTAAGAAATGGAAAAGTATATATGATCCAAAATCTATAATAAATGCTATGTAAGGGTAGAGAACAGCTCAAAGAGCAAAAGCAATTGGGAAGGGAAAAGGCGGAAGGAGAAAAGGGAGGAGGAAAAGATATAGACTTGTATATATGTATATGTAAGATGACTAAAATGAACACACTGCTGAATGTAGTCATTATTGAGAAAGAATAATTAATACTTATATGATTATATCAATTTTACATGTCTATATCTGTTAATATAAGTAACCATTTTGAAGATAATGATACGCAATATTGCAACTATTGTCAAGTTTCTATCATCCGGTTTTGTAAACCTGCAATGTTACTGTTGGGTATTTACTCTAGTCGTTTGTTTGTCTCTTTTGCTTGTTGTCTTTGTTTTATATGTCTTTTTCTCTGTTTTTTTCTTCACTTAAATAAAAAAAAAACCAATTTAGATGACCACTCATGGTATATTGATGTTCTGTATTCCAGAGAATACTCTTTAAGAATTTGGGCCACTGTAATGGTATTTCTCTTTGACAGAGGCTGAATATCAAGTTCCTGTTTAATATTATTTCACCAAAAGTCCAGTTCAAATATAGTTGTCCCTCATGGTCAAAGTTTATCTAAAATGTGCCTCCTTTACTATTTTGCCTCACACAATCTTCCTGCTTTTGATCTTGCATTTTCTTTATATTCGGTTAACTTTACAATCTCTTAAGATGTTTTGAATTTGATAACTTCTTTTGTCTTTTGGAAGTGGTTAGTTGCCTTACTAATCAGTCATTGCAAAAAACACTAATCCCCAAAAGCTATTAAAATTAGTTATAATTAAAATAATTTTAATATAACTTTCTTTCTTCTGGCTCTCTCCCTAAATTGCAAAGATGAACTGTTATGTTCAAATGGCATATACTTTAAGACCTCGATATTTATCATTATTTTACCATCTAGAAAAAAGTATGTTTAGCTTCTATCAGTTTTTATCAGAAAGTGAACTTTCTCCAGTACGCTTCCCAGTGTATAATAAATTTTTTCATTTTTGGTAGTTTTACAAGCATTTAAATATAAATGCAAATATGTTTCTCTTGTTTAGACTGTTCTAATTATTTTCCATTGTTGTTATATATTTGTGATACATAATAATTTAATTCATCTCAGAGAATTTGTACATATTCATACTGAATCTTGATCATTTGTATTTCTTTCCTTCTTGTCCTCTACAATGTCTACTTTCCTGTTTCTTTTGTTTCATTTTAAACAAAAAAAAGCAAGAAATAACAATAAAACAGTTTCAAAACAGGTTGGTGGGAGAGTAACAATCAACACATCACATGTTGTTGTATTTACAGTAGTTGTATAGAGGCATGAAACATGGTCTTGAAAATCACTAGCACAAAAGTTTCCCTTCGGTCAACCAAGAGAAACCAGCTATCTTGTGTACAGAAAGGGGAAAGGAAAGGAAAAGAAAAAGATATATACTTTCCTGTTTCTTACCATAATTTTTTTATTTTGCTTTTTAAATTATCCATACTTTGGGATTCTCATATAAGAGAAGCAATGTGATATTCATTTGTGTGTGTGTGTGTGTGTGTGTGTGTAATTTATTTCATTTAGCATTAAGTTCTCAAGATCCATTCATTTTCCTACAAATGACTCAAATTTCTTCTTCCTCATGACTGAGAAATACTCCACTGTGTATATGTTCCACATTTTCATGTTATGATTATATATGCGATGTTCACAATTTAGTTATTGTGAAATAACTTCTATAAACATGGGTATGCATGTGTAACTATAATATGATGACTAATTCTTTGAGGAAGATACCCAGAAGAGGAATAGCTGTGCCAAATGGAATTTCTACTTTAGTTTTTTGAAAAGCCGCTATATGATTTCCATAGTGGTTGAACTATTTTACATTAATTATTAGTACTTTTACTTTGAGAAGTGTCTATTAATTTCATTTGTCCATTTTTAGATCAGATCTTTTATCTTGAGAGGTCTAGTTTTCTCAAATTCTTTATATAGCTAGGTATTAATATTCTGCCTGAAGACTCACTGGAAAATTTTTCCCATTTTGTAGGTTGTTACTTCATTCTATTGAGCTGTTTTCATTTGCTGTGCAAAGACTTTAATTTGCTATAATCCTATTGGTTTATTCTTAGTATTATTTTTTATGCAACTGGATTCTGTTCAGAATGTCCTTACACATGCTTATGTCTTTAAGAGTTTTATCTATTTTACCTTCTAGATGATTCAGTGTTTCTGTTTTTATATATAGGTCTTCAATCCATTTTGACTTAATTCTAGTACAAGGTGAGAAATATGGTTCTAAATTCATTCTTCTGCATGTGGATATTTCCAATGCAGTTTGTTAAAGAGGCTACCTATTCTCCAGTGTATGTATCTGGCCTTTGGTCAAAACTCAGATGACTGAAGATGCATAAATTTGTTTTTGTCTCCTCAGTGGTATTCTGTTTATCAATATGTCTATTTTTATGCCATTACTATGTCATTTCTATTATTGTAGCTCTTTAGTATAACAGAAATCTGGAAATAAAACACCTCAGACTTTGCTCTTTTTGCTCAGGTTTGCTTGGGCTATTTTGATTTGCTTCTGGTTCTATGTAAATTTTAAGTTTGTTTTTCCTAGTTTTGTGGAAAATGTCATTGGTATTTTGATGGGAATTTCATTTAATCTGTATATTCTTTTTAATAATAAGGTCATTTTGATATTACTGCTTCTGCTTATCCAGAAACAGAGGTATCTTTCAGTTTTTTAACATCTTCTTGATCTTTTTCAGAATAACAGTTTTCACTATATCATTTCATTAGTTAGGTTAATTCCAACATTTTTGGAAGCTACCATGAGTGGCTGTTTCCCTGATTTCTTTCTTAGTGGATTAATTTTTGGTGTATATGAAAACTACTGATTTTCGTGTATTGATTTTGTATCCTGACATGGCTGGACTCTTCTGGTGAAGTGTTTGGTCCTCCCCATAAAAGGTCATGTAATATGCAAATAAGGATAGTTTGACATCTACCTTTCTTATTGGTATCCCTTTTAGTTCTCTCTGTTGCCTGATTGCTGTAGCTAAAATTTCGAGTCCTATACTGAATAGGAGGCGTAAGGGTGGACATCATGGTTTTGTTCCTGATTTTAAAGAGACTACTTTAAATTTTTCCTCATTTTTTGATGTTTGCAGTTGGTTTATCATAAATATCTTATTTTCAGTGTGAGGTAAGGTCTTTTTTTTTTCAGTTTGAGGTAAAGAAATGCTTTAAGTTTTTCTTCAACTACTATGGTACTGGCATTTGTCATAAATTTTTTTTTTCAAGTTTGAGGTAATGTACCTGTTTTCATCAGTTTTTATCTCTTTTTTAAATCAGAAATGGATGTTGGATTTTGTTTGAAGGTTCCTTCTGTGTCTACTGAGATCATATGATTTTTATTCTTACTTCTGTTTATATGGTACTGATGTATTGTTTTACAGATGTTAAACTATTCTTGAAGCCCTGGGATGAAACTGACTTGTTCATGATGTATGTTCTTTTCAATGATTTGTTGCATTTTTTTTTGAGGATTTTTGTGTCTATATTCATTAAAGAAATTGCACTGTAATTTTTGCTCGCTGTTGAGTTCTGGTCCAGTTTTTGTTACAGGGCAATGCTAAATTCAAGAAATGGGTTTATCAGAGTTCCTTACCTTTCAATTTAATGTAAAAATTTGGGAAATACTGGCATTAATTTTTTTTCAAAGTTTTGGTAAAATTCAGCTATGAATTTACTGGGTCCTGTGCTTTTCCTAGTTAGTTGAGTTTTTTTAACTGCCTCTTTTATTGCTTGCTATTCATTCATTAAGGGTTTTTACACCTTCTTGGTTCAATTTTGGCAATTCTCAAGTGTCTAAAGATTGATTTTTTTCTATGTCTTACAGTCAATTTTAATAGAAGTTTTCAAAATACTTTCTTGTAAATTTCTGTGTTTTGGTAGTGTCCTTAATAATTTAATCCTTTACATTTCTAGTTGCACCGATTTGTTTTATTTTTTTTCTCTTAGAGTTTGCCAAAGGGTTTATCAGTTTTTCTTAATCCTTTTAAAGAACCAATTCTTGACTCATTAATCCTTTGTACTTTTTATTTCAAATTTATATTCTGATCTTTATCATTTCTTTCATTTTACAAATTGTGGATTATTATTTCTCTAGGACCTTGAGATGAATCATTAGACATACATTTGAAATTGCTCTATTTTTCTAGTATAGGCATTCACAGATTTAAACTTCCTGCTTAGAACCATTTTCACTGTGTTCTAAAGATTTTCCTATGCTGTGCTGTCATTGTCACTTGATTTTAGAAACTATTTCTTTCTTGATTTCTTCTCTCATTCGTTGATTATTCATGAATGTATTACTTAATTTCCCTGTGTTTGCAGAGTTTTTGTGATTCCTTTTGCTGTTGATTTTCAGTTTCATTATCCAATCGTGTGAATGAAGTTATCTCAATTATTTTGCGTTTATTGAAGCATAATCTATGTCCAAAAAAGCACGTGGAGAAAGTTCCACATGATCCCGAAGAAAATACGTATTTTGTTACTGAATTAAAAACTTTATAGATATTTGGACAGCCTTTTTGTTTGATGGTACGAGTCAAATCTGATATGTTTTTGTTGATTTTTTGTCTTATTGACATATCTGTGAAAGTGGTGTATTAAAGTCCAGTGCTATTTTTGTATGGGTGTCTCATCCCTGTACGGTAGTTTTTGTTTTACAAAATTGGATATGACAACATTTTATGCATATGTATTTATAATTGTTAGCTCTTCTTTTTTATTAATTTTTATTCATATATATTTGCAGTATATAATGAAACACTCATCATGGAAATATGGTGCATATATATGTGATCTCTTTCTGTTGAATGGATCACTTTTCAGTTTATTGTGTCTTTCTTTGTCTCTTTTGATCAGTTTTGGCTTGAAGTACATTTTGTATGAAAATAAAATAATTATGTTGCTCATTTTGGGCTCTGGTTTCATGGAGTATTGTTTTTCATTGATTCACTTTCAGTCTATGTGTATTTTTTGTGAATGGCAAGATATAGTTGGATTTGTATTTTGATCCAATCTGCAAGTCTTGTCTTTTGATTGGGGAATTAAGATCATCTGCCTTTAGTGATAATAGTGAAAAAATTTAATCAATCCCATCATTGCCATATTTTTTCAGTGTTGATTCCTTAATTTTTTTTCCTTTTTTCCCAGTTAAATATATTCTTTCCCTGGGATTCTATGATGATGATCACTTCAATCTCTTATTTTAGAGTTCCTTGACAGTACACTCTGCAATGCTGGTTTGGTTAACAAATTTCTTTGGGTTCTTTGTTGTGTAAAATCTTTATTTCATCAATTTTGTAGGATAATTTTGGACTATGTGGTAATCTGGACTGTCAATTGCTTTGTTTTAGGCCTTGAAAAATTTCACTCCAACTTCTCCTATCCTTCAAGATTTGTGCTGAAAAGTCTACTGTTATTCTAATCAGCTTGGCTTCATAGTTTATCTTTTTCTCTAAAAGCTTTTAGTGTTCTCTTTGTATTGAATTTCTAATATTTTAACTATGATTCAACATATAGAAGCTCTTTTTATTTGGTGACTGTTTGGGGCTCTACATATCTCATTTACCTGTATATTTATTTCTTTCCCTACACTTAGAATTCTTTTTCATTTATTTAAGCAT
This sequence comes from Dasyprocta punctata, assembly GCA_004363535.1. NCBI lineage: Eukaryota > Metazoa > Chordata > Mammalia > Rodentia > Dasyproctidae > Dasyprocta > Dasyprocta punctata. The sequence continues at coordinate 75,852 of RJWM01004136.1, forward strand.
AATTTAAGGCCCAAGATACGATTTACTTTAGAGAAAATCATAACCTTTGCTATGATTTTGGTGAGCAAAATTTTTAAACATTTGATGTAATCTTCTAACTATTTTCTACCTCCTATAAATCTTAGAATTTTTGAGTCATCTAGCAGCTGTTGAATCCAGCTTACATGGTGTCTTGTTGTTCATTTAGTATGTAACTGAATACATGATATATATCATCAACCTTGTCTTCAAGTTTTGACATCTCCCCTCAGATTGATCCTTCTTCTTCTTCTTCTTCTTTTTTTTCTGTACCTGGAATAGAACTTGGAACCTTATGCATGCCAGGCAGGTGCTTGTGCCACTGAGCTATATCCCTGTGCTCTGATTGGTAATCACCTGTTTCCCATACTTGCTATTGAATTTTTCATATCCAAAATTTCTGTTTGGTACCTTTCATAATCTCTAGTTCTTTACAAAAATGGTCTTTATCTTCCATTATCTTCTTTAATTCAATCAACTTTTTGTTTTTGTCTTCTTTGAACTCATTTAACATTGAATTAATTAAATCAATTATTTACATTCTGTTTAATTTAATGAAAATATTATGAATTTGCTTACTAATTGATTTATTGAGCTCTTCGAATATTTTAACCATTTGGTTTTTGAAGTCTTTGCGTGACATTTCCTCTACTTCAGTGCTTATAAGATCAGCTTTGGGGGAGGTTAGCATTCTTGTAGGAATCTTGTTGCCTTGTTTTTCATGTTTTTTATTGTCCTTGTGTGATGCATTAAAAATCAGGTTTGAAAACCTATGACTACTGTGGATCTTTCTTTAGTTAGTGTGTGTCTCCCTGTGATGTGCCCTTAACTTTGATTTTGTTTCAGTAATTATGCATCTACTAAACATACAAACATAGTAGGATCAGTTCCAGGCATTGTGCTACAAGGTAAGAACAATTACTTGTTATATCAACATCTATAAAATGAAAAAAATACAAACCACATAATTTAAAACTTATTTTAACAATTTAATGCTTTTTTTTCAGTTACTTAGGAAGACAGTGAAATAGTACTAAATGCTAGTAGGCTGGGATATAGAAGAGGGAAAGGGAAAGGAAAAAGGGAAGAAGGGAAGAAGTAAAAGATATAAGAGAAAATGAAAGAAAGAAAAGAGGGATTCATTGGTATTATTTTTGTGTCTGGAATGGAGAGAGTTTGGGAGGTAGTTTGAGAAGTTATTTTCAGAGCCAAGGAGAAGGAAGAAGGGAAGGGGAAATATAATTGGATACTGGGGGAATCTACAAGAAATCTGGAGTCAATTAATGCCATGATAGAAAACTTGTATTTGAGTCTACCATACATATTTTTGGTGAGGATTAGCCTGATACAACCATGAAACATACCACCTAAACTAAAGCTCTAATCAATTTTTATTTTGTTTTGCATAAACACCACACAGATATACCAAATAAGAGAAGAAAGAGAAAAGAAAAAAAGAACAAATGCTATTCATGTACTGCCACAAAAGTAAAGTGTCCTATCAGTCCTATTTATACTTCACTTTGGGTTTGACTAATGTGCTCTTCTCCGTTAGTTCAAAAAAAGAAAAGGCACTGCCTTGTCGCAGTGCATTCTTTTCTTATCTACCTGTCAGTGAAGGGGATTAGAGTCCATGTAGACCATGGAACCTGTTTCTCCTCTGCAAGTAAGAGCTCTGGGAGGTTTCAGTGCTCTCCTGTGGAGTGATTAGTTGGAGGCTTTTATCCCTGTCTAATGATCAGACACCTTCAATTATACTAGGGGCAGGGACAGCAGGTCAGGAAGGTCACCTGCTTTTCTGCACAACTCTGGAGGAACTTCCTCCATCTCCTTCTCCTTCCCTCCATGATAATCTACGCAATCGCTGTACATCTTCTCTTTCTACGCCCCTCCATGTGAGTTGTCTTCTTTTAAGGACACTGGACATCTTGGTTTAGGGCCCAGCCAAATAACTTCACATCAGTTTAATTATCTCTTTAAAGATTCTTTTCCCAAAAAATCATATTCTAAGGCACTGAGGGTTAGGATTTCAATATACAAACTTGGTGGAGGACAAAATTTAGGCTACACTATAACCCTCTGAAAGTTGAAGTACTTAAATTTATCTAACTTAGAAGGGGACTGGGAAAATGGAGTTCAGAATTTTTCTCTGTACCTGTTAGCCAGTTTAAACATGTGGAAAATTTATATTCACAACAGCAAAACAAATAAGTGAAACAATTAAGTGAAACGTACGTGAAAAATATATTTAACCATGGACACTTGTCATAGCTATTGAATGTCTTTGTCCCACAGATAACTCAATCCCTTCTTTGAGGTCTCTTTCTAGGACTGTGGCTTTATTTCTTTCTATTCCTGTGGATTGCTGATCCTAACTCAGTCACCATTCTCTGATATTTATTCTCTGGCTAGTGCCTTCCTTAATACCCTACTCTGAGGAAGCACTCTCTTGCAAATGTGTCTCTTGCTGGGCTGTTTTCCTGTAGGAACAGAGCTAGGACAGGTGGGCACTGGACTTCTTGACTAGGTGCAAAATGCAGTAGTAGCCCAATTGCCACAGTTGTACTCTGCTTCTTTACCTAGGGTATTAGATAAGGGTTTTGTTTGTTTGTTTGTTTGTTTTGGTACTAGGGATCGAACTCACAACCTTGCGCCTGCCAGGCAGGCACTTATGCCACTGAGCTAAATTGCCAGCTTGATAGTTTTCTAACATGGCCTGTTTATTGAACCTGGGCTGTAAGCAGTGACAGGGTAGGGATGCAGCTCTGCTTCTTTCTCTAAATATGTTTAAATCTATCTGATGGGCTTTTCAAGTTGCCTTCTTGAGTTTGATTTTTTTGTTTTGTTTGTTTTTGCTTTTTCCCCATTTCTGAGTACCTGCAGATCCTGGTATGCATCTTCTGAGTGTCTTATAAGTGCTGCTGTCTATAGACTACCATGATGCATTCATAAACACCTTTCTTTTACAATATTCATATGATTCCTAGTAAGACTAAGCAAATATTCATGTTTATTGGATATTTGTAGTTCTTTGCTTGTGAATCAGTCATTAAATTTTATTAATTATAACGTGGGTAGTCAACAGATAGTTTTGTTCCTACTTGTGCTACCTAAAATAGCAAAATTAGCATCCACAATGATTACAATTAGTGATAGGCTCAGCAAACTTATCTGTGAATACATAATACTAGAACCCCTAGTATGTAAGAACATAGTAAATGTTATAAGATGCAATATAAAACAAGATTAATCAACAAATCATGTAAATTAGTAAAAAACTAGTTTTGGAATATTATCCCATTTTAAAACATAAATTAAAAGAATTCCAGATGCACTGAAGTACTACAAGTAAAAATGAAACAGTGGTTGCTAAAGACTTGTTTTCCTACCAAAGGTTCGGTCTGGGACAATTTAAAAACACTGATATACTCCATAATGAACTCATCATATATCAGTTGTTCACCAAATGTAATCAATACATTAATAAATGCACTTGTTTGCTTGTAACAAATCAATTCATTAGCTATAATAAATAAATATATAACATATCTACAATGCTTCTTGACTTGACTAGCTCTGAAGCCTTAAGTAAATTTCCAAAAATGTAGATTTCTGATAAAAACCTAACTTGTAACTAATGCTATGAAGTGCTTTTTAAGCTAATTTATTTTATCTCATCTTCTGTTGAAATTTCAATAATCCAAAATTGAAACTGCCAATTGCAATTTTGAAATTCACATCATGACAATGAAATGCAGAATTCAACAATTACTTTAATATCAGTTCCGATATCAGTATAAGTCATTTCCATATTCCCTTTAATAATTCCTCTATTAACATTTTCATTCTGGGAGGAATAATTGTTGCTGCCAATTCTCTTACGCTTCCATACTTGAGCTCTCCATGAAAAAGGTGCATGTTGAAAACTGTAGTTTTACATTTAATCTTCCTCATTCTTCAAATTGTAGGGATAAAGAAGTTTTATTCATATAATTTATTGATAGTTGTTTAAAAATGGAATAAACAACTAACATGTACCTAACATAATTTCACAAATATAGTACAGTTTTCAATTTACTATTTTAAAATACTGTGCTGCTTTTCATTAACTGTTGAACTCAGTTAACCAACATTGAATGTCAACATTTCTTCATGAAAAATAAAACAATATTCTAGGTCACATTAGACATCTAGTAGCTATACCAGTTCTATATAATTACTAGGAATTCTAATAGGTATATTTGTCATAAATTATAGACATTAATAATTTCTAATCAGCACATTTTAAATAAGCTAAATATTATTTCATAGTGTTTTAAATTTCATTGAGATAACTAGAGTTTTATTTTTAATAAATTCCCATTACAGAATTTTGTATTATATACCACTAGCATGATACAGAATATATATTTCAATATCTTCTAATAAATCATCCTTTCACCAAGTTTCTTTAAGTTTTTTTTAACACTTTCCTCAACTGATTCTAACATCTTTTCACTATTAAACTACTCAGAATGTTTTGTGAAGTTCATGGTAAGTGTACTCAGTGACAAAGTTTATACCTGGGTTGAACCATCAGAAAGGGATGGTGTCTTAAACAGATGTGTGGCAGGCCGCGATATTGACTTACTCTGTCCAGACAGTATAGATTCCTCTTAACAAAAAAAGTTTTGGAGGGTTGAAGACAACGAAAAATGCAGCAAGCAAACAGTTAAAGCTGGTAGGACACGCAAAAAAACAGAATGAAAAAAAATCACTATTGACTGATATTTTGGTTATTTAAAGTATGTTGTTTTGTTCTGTTTTCTTTTCTTTTTTGGTACTGGGGTAAAGTATGTTTTAATAATAAGCATTGCCCAGATTTTTTCTAGTCACTATTTTCCTACCTAAAAGTTATTTAAATAAGGATTTTTGTAGCTTTCAAATATTATTATGTGGCCCTTTGTCCTTAAAGCTGTTTTCTTTTTTACTTGTTATCTCCCTGTATTTTGTACAATTACTTCCTCTCAAGCTCTCAGTCTGTATTTTTTAGTATTTACATAGTAACTTTGGACTCATCATTTGAGTTTCTGTTTCTCCTGTGTTGATCCCTGTGTACTACTATGCATATATAATGAACACACATACACATACGCATACACATACATACACTTTCCATGTTTGTCCTGCCCCCACCTTTTCATATCTATTGTTGGTAATCTCAGGTATTTGTGTTCATATTTCCAAAGAAAATTCATATCAAATTTATAATTTCCTTTTTTCAAAAGAAGGAGACAATATGAATTCTCCTGTTTTACTACAACAGCTTATCAAATACCAATTTTTCATCTTGCTATGTAGTTGGACCTCCTCATTAGGCATTCAAGTGACGAAGAAAAATACAAATATTACACAGAGAATTAAATTTAGTACAAATGTATTACTGAGCATTTCCATTGCTGGGACTAAATGTTCACAAATCCCAGGAGGAATTAGTTTATTTTTCCTCATGATTTTAGAGCATTCAACCTATGACAGGGTGGCTGCAAGGCAGAAGCATCAGGGCAGATGGATGTGGGAAAACGAAGCTGCTCAGCTCATGGCAGCCAGGAAGCAGAGAAGGACAACAGCACCAGAGTAAAGGGGTGCCAGGGAAAATACGTACAGTATTACCCAAGGTCACGCCTCAAGAACCCACTCCAGACACACCCAGAAATGTGTTTTTCCATCCCACAGGTGATTCCCAAGCCAAAAAGTGGAGAGTTTAACCTTCACAAGAAATAAGTTAATAATGTTCCATATAACCATATCTTATATTCTCTGTGAATGGTTGCCCAATGTTCATACTGTGATAAATATTTGTTGAATAAATGAACTGAAGAAATATAAGGAAGCCTGAAGAAAGAGTTCAAGAGACAGGGTGCCATAATAGTTAAAAGCAAACTCCCATTCCACATAGTTTAGGTTAGAATGCTATGTAAATACTACTTAGAGGAAAGTTTTTCAACATCTTGTTGTCTCAATTTCTTCATGTATAAAATGATGATAGCAATAGAGTTATAGAGTTATTTTGAGGATTATTTAAGTTAATATGTGTAAAGAATTTAGGACTTGGTAAGCATCACGTACATATTATTTTATTTTTTGTAGTTCTCAAATTCTCTATTAAAAAAAAAAAGGACTGACTTCCCTGCACATCTCATTTGTCTATCATTTCTACAGGAAGGTGGTAGAATCTTTACAGGATTTCCTGCTTCCTCTTTCCTAATGCTTTATGGAAACTACATTTTTTAAGTGAATTGTTTGCTCTAGGCTAAAATGGAGACACAAAGAAGGCAAAATACAGTGGTAAGTGAACTAATGGAGGAGCACATTTACTGAAGCAAGAGAGCAAATGTACCAGAAAATTATGTAAAGTGAGTTACAAGATACAGTATTCAGCCTAGTGCATAAAACATGGGGTGACAAGTTAGATTTGGTTTTGAGGTCCAACCCTGACACTTATTTATTTCATAGAGGTTAACCTTTCCGGGCTGAATATTTTCTCATCTGTCAATATGTCACAAATCTCACAGGGCTCTTATGGAAGTAAAAAGTGTAATTAAGTATAAAAATATAGAAATGAAAATTTTATGCTTAAGTACTAAATCTATAATATTTTACTGAAGGTGTATTCGCCTTTTTCTTTTAACTTTCCTATTTAATTGATTCAACAATTAATCTTAAAATAATATGAAATCTATTTAAATATTGTTTCTAACTCCTTTTAGGCATATTATTTGCCACACTACATTACAAATAGTAGAGTTAATAGACTATAGACTGCAGTTCTGAGAATCCAATTGTTATATTTCTTTGCATAAGTCATTCATTTTAATTAAATCTCTGGTCTGCAAACATATTACTGTACTTCAAAACAGAAAGATTTTGGTGGTGTTTGATTTTCTTTGTCATGCATTAAATTGTATCAAATCTAGTTGAATTGTGCAGCCCAAGAGAAACAAGAAGGGCAATCTACGAACATGCTATAATAACTCTGTTCATACAAGTACATCCAACAATTGCACCCTGTAAGTGCCTGACTCGCTACCCAGGAAACATCATCAACGAGATTGCCCTGACACTACCAACAAAGACAGGCTGCTGGAAAAGACATAAGATTAACCAAGATTTTACAAAAACGCGTATGACTAAGTGCTATGATAAGGCAGTACAGAGTATCCTTGAAAGTCAAAAGAAAAGATAATTTCAACTGAAACAATTAGGGAAGATCTCTGAAGAAAGTAATTTTATACCAAGACTGGATAACAGTTTGCCAGGATGAATTAGTGGCTATGAGGAAAGGTATGGCACTTAGGAAGGTTATTAACATACAAAGTGATGGAGGAAATATTAGATAGTTATCATAAATAGAAAACAGGTTGCATACTTCCTGAGCTCGAATGAATGGCAAATTTACCTCTATGAAGTAAAAATATATTGAAATATATTTTTAAAAGAGTAGAATCTGATATGATTTGTTCAGGAGGCTAACTATGGCTGCTTTATAACAAATGAGAGCTTATGGTTTTAATGGAGAAAAGCTGGGATTCTCTTGTTAAATCGCAGGTGAAAATGGTGATACTATGGCCAGAATACTTACAGAGGAAAATTTACCAATAGTGGAAAAGTGATTTTCTCACTGATTTGTTCAGTCATCCATTAACCAGTACTGGTTAAAGATTTACTCAGTCAGGTAGAGGACTGGTGTGCTTTTGATATGGTCTTAACCAAGACTTGCATGTTTTCTATAGTGTGCAGCCTACTAGAACAGTCAGGTAGAGAAGACAGGCTTTCCATGTGAAAAGTAAAATCACTCCTACTCTCACATGTTTTACCAAAATATATCCCATCCAAGGGGAAATCTCCAACAGGTCACTGGATAAATGGGCCTAGATTTCAGGAGACAAATTCAGAGTTGATAAACAAAACTAAGAGCTTGCACACATAGATGACAAATTAACATGACTCTGAGAAAGAAGTGCACAGTGACATAGTAGAAGATACAGGAAAAATGATTAAAGAATGTCTGTATTATCTGAGCATGGTGGCGCACGCCTGTAATCCCAGTACTCGGGAGACTGAGGCAGAAGGTCATTGAGAGTTCAAGATAAAGTGAGCTCAAGGCCAACCTGAACTACTCAGTGAGACCCTGTTTCAAAAAAGACAAAAAAAAAAAAAAAAAATGCTGTATCTAACAGGGGCAGAAGGGCAGCCTTTAAAGAAAGATGAGAAGTCATGGCCTGAAGAGGAAGAAATTCAGGAGAGGTAGTATCCTGAAAGCCAAAGCAAAACAGCTTTTTAAAAGGAGAGTGTGAAAACCAGTTTTTCCAGCCCCATTTATTAAAGAGGCTATCTTTCTTCCAGTGAACTTGTTAGGCTCCTTTGTCGAAGATAAGATGGCTGAGTGTGTTTGTAGTTGTGGCTGTATCTTCTAATCTAGTCCATTGATCTTCAGATCTGTTTTTATTCCAGTATCATGCTGATTTTATCACAGTAGCTTTGTAGTATAATTTCAAGTCTGGGATTGTGATGCCTCCTACCTTGCCTTTGTCGCCCAGAATTGCCTTTACTATTCTAGGTCTCTTCTGGTTCCATGTGAATTTTACAAATGATTTCTCTAGATTTGTGAGGTATGCTAATGGTATTTTGATTGGAATTGCATTAAATCTGTGTAATAATTTTGGGAGAATGGCCATTTTCACAATGTTTGTTCTTCCTATCCATGAGCAAGGAATGTGAAAAATCAAAAATGAGAATTTTCTACAATGTTGGATAAGCCATAAACGACTATGTGAAAAAAATATTTTCTATGAAATAGTATACTGGACATAAGATTTTGTGAACAGAAGTTGAGATACTATCCTCCACATTTTGTAAATCAATATTAACAATTATAAATAAAATACCAGAGGAAGATATTTGGCACAAACATCTTAAACATGGCTATTTTCCACATCTACCTCCCACTTTCTTTCCAGAAGTTGTAAGCTGTACCAATCTAAGAAGAAGAATGGCAGCTAAAATAAACAAAATCCTAGTTCTGACCTGATCTGCATGGAACATCCTTCTTTATTTTATAAATCATACTTTACCAAACAGAGATATAACCAGAGTCCTGATTATCTTTTATAGTTATGACAGGTGGACATCTCATTGATAACTCATAAGTAATTTATTATTGACTAAATCTTTTATATATTCATGATCTTTTTCCATGGCCTTCACTTGTGGGCAATTTGTTCCAAATTAAGTATCTTTGGTAGAGTTTTAACTCATTGCTAAACCTAAGATTTATTTGGAGAAATCCTTCATTCATTTAACAAATGTATGATGGACATCATAGTGACTTTCATAGATAGGCAATGATGAATTTTTGTGAAGTTTACTTTTATTATGTATTTACATTTCCTCTAAAACTGATTATTATGCCATTCATTATATTTTATCCAAATCACTAATAAAGATACCGACCAAGGAATGACCAAGGATGGAGTCCAGACCGCAAAGATATAACTCTTTACATACATAAATCTGTTAAGAAACATATTTGCAATATAATCACTCAATCAATAAGTTACTAACCTGCTTGCCAATGCTGTCACACGAGCCATGTGTCTCCAGACTGTTCAACAGGTTACATCAGATACTTCCAAACACCTCGTTGGTTACTGAGTTATATTAATTCTACCTTATTTCTTTAATTGATCCATCTACTGGATAAGGCAAAAAAGATATAGTAATAATAATATTTGAGTCGGACTTGGCTCTACCTAGTTTATAATGGCTATCACTTTATTTTCTGCCTGTTCATGAATTATTTTAGTAATATATAATGAAATGTTTTCATATAAAAATGTATGTCATTGATATATAGCTTGTAGAATTGTCTTTAATATTTTGCAAATTCGTGAAAAATTTACAAGTCCTATTTTCTATCAGTTCTTTTATGTATAATAATATTAACTATAAATATTATCAGTGTTCTGAGATTTCCCACATCTAGATCAGAAAATGTAAATACACTTAGATAATCTATTTGCTCACAAAAATATGTTTAGATTTCTTAGGTTTAAATTTTATCCAACTACACTGTCTCTCAGTTTATTGCCAAAATTAAAAGATTGAACTTGATGGTGTCTCTATGTTACAGTTCCCTGAAAGACTTTGTTTAATTTTATTATGCTTGTATACAGTTCACTTAGAAAAATAACAAAATAATTTTACATTAATATGCACTTGAATTCAAGTCTGAGATATTTTTCATAAGTTTCAGAATGCTTTTTGTTATTGTTAGGAATGACTTCAATATCCCTGGTGGACTTACTGGGAAAACTACACTATCTATTATTCAGTAGACTTGCTTGAGCTTCTCAAAACCATTGCTCTGGATAATTAATAAATAAACCTGCCAATAAAATAATTCATGTGGAACCAAAAACAGAGTAAATACATTTATTTGCCAAAACTTCCCTGCAAGAGCATTATTAAAGGAGACTTTGTTATTTTCCTTTTCATTACATGATCTTCAGGACTAGGATATAAGTTACCTAGTCCAATAAACAAAAATTTTCTTTCTAAAGTCATCATAAGAAGACACAGTATACAATTATTAAAAAGTGGTTCATCTCTTGTTATGACAATATACCTCTGAAGGGCACAGAAATTATTTTAATTGGATAAATTAGATGTTCTTTGTGTCCATATGGAGTATTGAATTTAATGATTTGGTTGAATGGATGTCACTGTTTCTGTTCAATCTTTCAATTAAACTAATATTAATCTTACATTTCCCAAAGAAAGCTTAATAGCACAAGATAAGTATGATATCTCTGGGACATACAGTAAGGTCATTGGATATAAATGAGCCCATATTGTTTTTCTTAATAATTCTGTAGCAAAGAGAGAAGCTGTGGAAATCATAGCTCAACTAGCTTTTCTCTCTTTCATCACTTTGGACTAAAATTAAAAGATCTGTGTCTTTCTTTTGTCACATTGTTATATGTGGCACAGGTACAAGTATACTATGTACTTCATAAAGATCATTTGTAAAATTATCGATTAACTGCTTATTCTTATTTAGCTCAAAAAATCAGGATAGTTTTGATCAAAATATTTTCTAGTATTTCTGGAGAATATATTATAAATAAGAATGGTTTCATCTGTTTTTAAAACTAATTTCATTTGATTTACACAAACAAAATTTTAATTAGCAGACAGATTTGTCTGTGTGTCTTTTTCTTCAAGAATTACAGGAAAATATGGTCATAAAATACTGACATCATTTTGTATTGATTATCAAATTGCAAAATTATGAGAGTGCTTCCATTTGAAAAAGGGGTTCTAGGAAAATGATTGAAAGAGGCTGAAAAGTTAAGAGGACCCTTCAAAACTGCAGTATGGTTTTCCATTCAGGGATGATTAACCAGCACAACTCAGAGGTTAGTTTGTCTGATATTTTTAGGAAAAGTTTTTTTGAAACTGACATTGAGACCATAATGTTAAGTGAAATAAATCAGACACACAAGCTTAAATACTGCCTGGTTTATCTTACATGTGAAACCCCAAATTATAAATAAACCAAAATAAAAGATAATAGTAATTGGGAGATAGATCTTTCTCAAATTGGAAGGGGATCAAGAAATGGAGGAAAGGAGAGAGACGGGTGGGGGAAGGGGTTGAAAAAATGAATTCAGGTGTGTTATGTACCAACTCACCACAAAGAATGCCAACAATATGCACTGCAAATGGACTAATGAAAGAAAATTTAAAAACTGAAAAACTCTTAAAAATATGAAAAATCTATAATTTTAAATTGTAGTGTATATCATACATACCCAGAAATCCAATTTATTCTCTAAAGAAAAACATTACAATTTTTAAAACATAAAAGAGCTATCCATAGAAGATTAGAAATTTATTCTTTCCAGTTCAAAAGTCGAATAACTCTTATTTCTCTCAGTCTAGGATTTTACAACATGAGGAATTATTCTAACCATCAAAGAAGATGACTTATTTTTTAAACTAACTTTAGGCCATTATTCTAAAACTGTTTCAGGATTCCTGCCCCATGCATTCAATGACCTTTCTGAAACCACTCTGAATTTAGATGAATTATATGTACTTTTGCATAAATACACAAACTATGTTTTCTCAAAACATATTTGAAAACAAACTCTGTTCAAGAAATTTATATTTATATAATTCCTCTGGATATATCTTTATGTCTATATAATCAGGATAGTTATGGCTACTTTAAAAACATGTTGTTCACTTTAATTGAGCGAGCAGCCTACCATAAAATAGATATACACTAAATAGGTGTTATTCAATATCACCATCAGTATTATTAACCAATAATCATTGTGAATCTGAAGTTTGATGCTATATACAAGAATTGTTTGACTTGAATGATAGTTCTAAATTATAGAACAAAAACTCTGCCATCTTGATCAGTTAATTCATGTTTTGGGACTTCTTGATGAAATATTCATACCAGTTATATCTGCATCATAGATTCTTTATTTCAATATTTTTCCACATTCAATACACACTACTTACACAAAATAACAGATACTGTGTACCATTCTGCCAAGTATATTTACAATGAATACAGTGCTGGGCCATGGAGAGATAATGGCATGGTGTTTTGTGGGGGTCTAAAAACAAAAGTTAGCATCCAGAAGATTCAAATGTTAACACCGGATGTGAATGGTCAGTTTACATTATTAAATAACTCAGTAGTCATGGATCCCTTCTAAATTACCAAACCCGTCTGGCGTGGTGGCGCACCCCTTTAATCCCAGCACTACGGAGGCTGAGGTAGGAGGAGCGTTGTGAGTTTGAGGCCGGCTTGGGCTACAACGCAAGCGCAAGGCCAGCCTAAGCTACACAGTGCGACCCTGCCTCAAAAAGACCAGGGCTGGGAGTTTGGCTCAGTGATTTAAGCGCCTGTCTGTTAGGCGTGAGGTTGTGAGTTCAATCCCTGGTGCCACAAAAATAAATAAATAAAAATAAATAAATTGCCAAACCAATGGGAATTGACAAGGAGGTCTCTAGCTTCTGTGTGTCCTCCTATTGTATCTTCTGTGTCTAAAATAGAATATATAGTGGCATAGACAATCTTCAAACACGTCTATTAAGTGAAGGCCTAGAGGATGAGTACCATTCCAAGTTAGCTAGTGAGATTTGACTATGGAGTAAAACTAGTCAAGAATGAAATTTTTGTTGGGAGGGCCGAGTCTTTTGATCTTAACTTCCTTTTCTTTAAATCTAAGAGGTTAATCATTCCTAGAAGCTGTTTGGGTAAATATTGATGAGTAGAAGGAACTGAAAAGTAAAAAGGTAGTCTTAACTGGAGCACTCATTCAATAGAGATAGAAAAACTTACAGGGTTAGATAAAAGAAACCTGGCTTACACCTCTTGATTTAAACTATGGTTTCCAATCAGTGTCCTACATGGTAGAATTTATCAGGCAAATGTACAAGAATTAATCAGTGGTTGCTTTGTTTCCCATTATTATCCTTTAACATATTGCTGTCCTTAAAAGGAAGACCAAACCAAATTTTGTCCACCATTAGTAATACTCTGAAGTGATATCTGATTTGAGCCAGAAGCAAGTTGAAATGGAACACTCAAATCCTATCAGGAAATGAGACTAATTCTTAACTTTCAGAATTTCTTTTATTTCCTACATAAAACAGCATTATTTTCATGCAAATTTCCAAATCAACTTTGATTTAATGCAATTGATTAAAATAAACAGGAGACCAATAGTTTCAGGAATAAGATAAATTCTATCTTGGAGCCCTGTTAGAAAAGCTGCAAGCTCGGGTTTAAATTTTGAATCTTTTTATGTCCTAGTAGTCAATTCTCTATGATCTTTTTGAACATTAGGTGCTGGGCATCTTTATTTCTTTGACATTTCCTCTAGTTGACTCTCCTGTCTGCTCACATGACAACACAACGAATTTTCTCTTTTGTACAGTTATTTTTTCTTGAATTTAATTAGAAAATAAATTCTGAATTAAATGGAAAGAATTATTGAACCTCAGATATTGCCTGACTAAAGACAAGATTTCCTAAAGCTTTTGCCAAAATTTAAAAAGAAATAAATATATTAAATGAAGAAAAAAAATACTGGGTTTTATACTCCAAGTATTATGGAGGTAACAAGGACAGTTATCCCATTTGGGGTAGAAAACATGTAGAAAGAATTTCTGGAGTGGGTCAATACAGAGTTTTAAGAAACAAGTAGAGTAAATAGGTAAAGAAAAGGGAAATATTTCTCTTTCTGTGGATACCATAAATGAAGTTACACAAGCAATATTACATGAAATATGAAAACTTTAGGCAATCATAAGTGCTAAGGAATAATTTGCAACACAAATAGAAATACAAAATAAGACCAGCAGTGCTGGCCTAGGTACCAGCTGTTAGGTAGGGAAAAGATGAAGCTGAAACAGGTGTTATCAGGTTGATGATTACTTATTGAAAGACAGAAAACTAACTAAATCTGAGTAGCAAGATACTAAAAACTGATTGTACCTAAATATATTTAGGTACTTTCTCACATTTCTGAAGCATCATTCCTTGGAACTTTTGCATTTAATCCAGAGAGGAAATAAACAGAAACAATTCTAAAGGCAAACAGTGGACCACTGTGAGCTTATGGGGTAGCACTGCCATCAGTAAGTATAGAAATTGAGTGATACAAAAATCACGGACTGGGAACTTTTAGTATCCAGAAACTACACATTTCGCTTCACAACATGACCACAATATTAAGATAAATCACTAAGAACAAAAATGGAGCAGCCAATATATTTGCAAAGGGTGTAAAGTGGTTACCATATGAATAGTCCAATCAGTAACACCAGTGTGACTTTTTATATATTTTTATTCTATTGTATGAGATTTACAGTATATGTGGACAAACATTAGCATGCTAGAAATTGAGTTAAGTGCATAAATATGAGTTATAAAAAACTTGAATAAGTGATTGGAAAATAGAATGAAAGCTTCATTTTTAAAAGCTTATTACAGCTGGGCATGGTGGCCCCCACCTGTAATCTCAGCACTCAGAAGACTGAGACAGAAGGGTCCCTGTGAGTTAGAGTCCAGCCTGGGATACATAAGAAAGTTCAAGGGCAACCTGTACTACACAGTGTGACCCTGTCTCAAAAACAATTACAGTAAAAGGAACACCAAGAAAAATACAAGGATAAGTGCATTTTTAAATTTGGACATTCACTGTATTTTATGATCATCTGTCACGGATCAACTTTTTTATTTGGTAATACTGGTCAAATAAAAACATTACGGTATGTCCTTATCCACCCTATTCACTGTATCTTGAACCAGGAGACTTCTGGCTCTTCTCCAAAGTGAAAACAATCATGAATTGTAAATCTTTTGAATCGATTCAGGGCATTGAGGTAACCACAACACACAACTAATAACACTCATGGAAGAGGACCTCGAGAACTGCTTCAGAGAAGTTGCAAAAATAATGGCATAAGTGTGCTGGAAAGGAGGGGAGGATTAATGGGAATGTGTCTTTTACTGCAGTAAATATTTAACAAATATTTAAACATTCACCAGAATTTCTTATCGCACCTCATATTCTGGATCTGATTTGACAGCTTGGAATACAAATCCCAGGTTAACTACATATTTGGTCAATGCTAAAATTATACAACAGTGTGCCTACCCCCAGAGATTACAAATCTCTTTTTCTTCATTTCCCATGAATGAGTCTGGAAATATTAATTTGTGAATTTATTTTAGAGTAAATGAAATGATTTTTTTTTTTAGGCGGTACCGGGGATCAAACTCACAACCTCACACCTGCCAGGCACGCGCTTAAGCCCCTGAGCCAAACTCCCAGCCCTAAATGAAATGATATTAACATTGAATTTTTAGTAGTAAATTACATTATTTGAATTTCAGAATTTATCACAAGAAGTAAAAGTTTAAAAATAGCACAATTTTGCAAGAATAATAGATTAGAATTCATAGTTTCTGATGGAATAGGAAGTTTTCTTAGACTTTAGGCCCCTTTCAGGCTCCTTGCCCAATCAACACCAAGGTAAGCATTATGGCTCCAGAATTAATACTACTGTCCACCCGCAGAACAAGCCTTGAGTCTTACCGCAACAGGACTCCTGTGTCACCATCTCCAGGCCAGCGCTCAGCTAGTCCTAGCCTTTAGGCATGTGCCTACGGACACATACTATAACACACCCAGTGTGAGACCTAGGTCCAGCAGGCCACAGTGCAGACCCATCTCTGTAGACACCAGTGCTGGGATGGCCTTTGAGGACATAGACTCCAAGCTTGTCCCATGCCAAGTTTTTCCTGTAGCCCTAGGGAAGCGTTTCTCCTTCACAGACTCTGCCTCTAGGCTTATCCTATAACCTGGACCCTGTAGACCCCATGCTCCAGGCCAGACCTCATTGCACCGTGTCAAAATTCCTAGACTCAGGCTCCATACTGGTCCTTGCCTACCCAGTCTCCAGGCTACTCCCTGTAACTCGAGGCACCTGGGGATCCAGCATCCAAGCCTATACGAGCAGTCCAAGAGTCAAAAGTCATGCAAGTAACTTGGTACTAGGCTGATATTCATGGATAAAGCCTTCAAAACCAGTCCTGCGAATTCAAATGTCAGGTAGCCCCTTCTGTCCCATTCAACAGGATTATGTAAACAAACCTGTAGCCTTATCAGTCCC
The DNA here is from genome assembly GCA_004363535.1 of Dasyprocta punctata. Lineage (NCBI taxonomy): Eukaryota > Metazoa > Chordata > Mammalia > Rodentia > Dasyproctidae > Dasyprocta > Dasyprocta punctata. The sequence continues at coordinate 92,619 of RJWM01004136.1, forward strand.
TCTTGAACCACAATTGAAGTCTGCCCCAGCAGACTCAAGCTCCAAGTCTTCCCTAGTGAGTCTATGTTCCAGGACCAATCTGAAAGACTTAGGAACCAAACCTAGTACCCACCTCCTGTCCCAGGCATCACACCAGCTACCTCAGGAATCATTCAATAAACTTACCCTCAGCCCATGCCAGAGAGCCTGTCCAGGATCTCTAGACTAGATGACTGGTGATGGACTTTCCCCAATGAAGCCAAACTATAAAGACTAGAAAAGACATCTACTCCTTCAAATCTCAGACACCATCATCTTTCTCTTTCTCAGACACCATCAGAGAAAGAGAAAGAAATAATAAATAATAATAAAAAGCTTTCCTTTGAAAAAAGTATTAAGAAATCTGTAGAATGTTGAAAATACAAATGTATAGGCAAAAACTGTATGTGATTCAAATCATGGAACAATCATTTATCTTTATTGAACACTTATTATGGGCAAGCCACTGTTTCTCAACAGCCACTTGGGAGGACCTTGAATAAATCAGTAATTCAACTCTGTATAATTCAATAGTAGCTAAAAGTGCACAACTCTTTGTAGTTTTCTATACCCTAAATTTATATTCATGCTATTAAAGTAATCATTGGCATTGTGTGATTTAATTAATCCATTAATTTTAAAATCACAGTGAGATTTATGAGAGAAATACCAGCTAATAGTATATACACAATATTTCATTTATTATATGAATGCATCCTGCTATGGTTTTAGCGTAATCCCCAAATATTCATGTATTGGAATTTGAACTCGCAATGCAAGCCACGCTGGGACTTGGGGCCTAATGGGAGTTTTTTAGATTATGAGGATGTCACAGTAATTAATGGATTAAGATTAATTATGGGAGTGGCTTGTTATAAAAGTGAGATCTCTCATGCAAATATTCTCTTGCTGTTTTGTCATGTAAGGCCTCCTTCTAAATCTAGCAACAAGATCCTCATCATATGCTGATCAGATGCTTGTGCTATGTGCTTGGGTTTCCCAGTCTCTAGAATCATGGGCCAAATAAACTTCCAATCTTTAAAAAATTCTCAGGTAGTCTGTTACAGCAATAGGAAAAAAGCTAAAACAAACCTTTTCACAAGCTACAATTAGTGAACTGGTATACTAATCTTTCAGAGACAAAATAAACCAGCAGCTGTTCAGCTTCCTTCAATTGTTTAACCATTCTAGGGTATCATCTATGATTTTTACTAAATATACTTCCCTGATTTATATTGGGTTAACCACAAATACTTTATCTACTGCAGTGTGGCTTTTAGCCTAGCTTGATTAATTTACACACAGCCCGTATCAGTTCTTCTAAAATCACTCAAGTGGTTTGATTCAATTAATCACACTGTTCACTAAGCACTAGAAAGAAAGAGAGAAAGGGAGAGCGAGTCAGAGAGATAAAAAGAGACAGAAAGAAATAAAGCAAAATTATGCATATTTATTGTCATGTTGTGAACCAAAAACTCAAAATACAGTAATTTCACAAACTGATCCTTCCTCAATTTTCTATACTTGGCACCATAGCAGAGCACTCCAATGTTTATGCATCCCCTTAAATTAGATAAGATTTATAATTAATGCAATATAAAATAACAACTCCTTGGGAGTTTCAGACCCTCTAACTTCCTGTCTGGGGAAAGCCAGAAAAGGAGAGTAGCGACTCAGGGCAAGATACGCAAAAAGGATATCTGGAAGATCTACCGCAGGAACTGTGGTCTGAATGGGGTAAGTTCTACCCCAGTTCCTGATCCTCACTGCATAAGCTGCCATCAGAGAAAGAGTAAGGTGTGTCACAGTGACTGTAATGGAAAGGGACAGCAAATCATTTCCTCAGTTTTAGATGATATATCATTAGCTTAACTGACATAATATTCTACTTAACTAGTGTATTCTAGAATACTGATGTATTCTACTTGCTTAAGTGATGTGTGAGAAAAGCACATTTTTACATAAGATTTTTCTTTGGCTCCATCTCACTGTATACCTTCATCATCTCCCCTATCCTTGGTCTAAGAAGAAGTCATTTCTCTGAGAAAAATACAACAGCATAAACCTCTATAGGCTTCCACCACCATGTCCCTGTATCTTGATATCTACTTTCTTCCTTCCCCTTACTAAGGATGAACATTCTAACTCTTGCTGTATACTAGATTCCATCCTATTCACTTTCTAGAGAACATCGTTCTAGAAATTCTTCTCCTGAATCATAGGGTTTTTTTTTTTTCATTTTAGTTCATGCCCATCATTACAGGAAAAAGTGCTGTTTTTGCCTTTTTTCTTTAATAATAAATATTGATGATATCTAGATTGTTGGATGATTCAGTTACCTGATTTTCCAGCTTCCATCATATC
>RJWM01004136.1:100000-104868 GCA_004363535.1 Dasyprocta punctata
TCTAACTGACAATATTGTTATGGGAAAAAAACAAAGTAATACATACAAAGTTTTGGGGCTGATATATGGCACATGGTAAGCATTCCATAAATGTTTGCTTTATTAGTTACTTCTAATTATTGGCCAAAGATTCATAGATAAATCATCTCAAAGTTTAAAATGATGGTGGAGGAAAGTAGCAAGCCTTTTGACATTGACCACGGAGATCATTTACAAACTTATTAGTATAAAAGACCATGGGTCTCCTGCCTCAAAATAAATTTAGGTAGACATACCTAATATTGTAGGTAGACATACCTAATATTTTACTTCATATTTGCTCCCAATATGAGGTAAATTCATCTAACTTCAATCACTTTAAATATTAATACAAATGATCCTATATTTTACTCTTAATTAGAATAACATCTAAATAGCATTTTTGCAAATACTGCCATCAATGGAATGAAAGTTAATCCAGGAGACACATTATTATTGTGCATAGATATCATCATTTAGAAAATAATTTTTAAAAATCAGCCTTGTCCAAATTTAGACCAAAGAGTTCAACTTGAAAGCTCCCATTCACATTGTGAGCAAAATTGTTTATCAATGCTGTCACATTGTTATTTTTCTAAATTATTAAGATGCTATATTAAGTAAAAACGTTTCACTTTCTCTTGAAACAAGAAGTCAAAAGGAAAGCAGATGCAGTAGAAACAGGCTTTTCAGGAATGACTGAGAATCAGTATGACTTTCATATCATTTTTGGAAGCTATAGGATTAATCATTTTACGCGTACTGTTCCACCTTTCGAATAGCATATAACAATGGAACACAGTAAAATTTTTTCTCTTAAATTCTTGTTCCTTGAAGTTTTCTGGGTAAGAGATATAAATTCAAAAAATTGCAAACTTTAGCATAAGTGGGTTAATTATTTTATTTTCTATTGTAAAGAAAGTATGTCTCAAACAAATTATTCTCATATTGTCCAACATCAAGCAGGTCAGTAAGGGCACCAAATATAATGGGTAAGGAGAAAAATGTTAAAACCATCAGCATAGACTTCATTGTCTAATATCACCTTAAATATGTCTGTTGTTTTCTATTATTGATATTACATATATCTATGTATTACGTATATGTACTTGTATGTATTACATATATACAAATTATTTTATATATATATATACATATATATATATATATATATATATATATATATATATAATGCTAAAGAGACAATCACTGACTCTAATCTCAATGGCAATTTTTCAAATCCATGGCCAGGGAAGAGAGAGGAGTCCAGAAGAATGGTAAAGCTTGTTCATTCCCCATATGTGCCCATTAACTTCACAAAAGAAAACCGCTCCTAGACACAGCCCCAGACCCTGCTGGTCATCTCACAAATATGCCACTGGTCACACACAAAGGAATGTGGATGGCTCTTGTCACAATTTCTAAAAATCATGGTGGGAATAGTGACTATGTCTACTCATTGAACAATGCTCAAGCAACCGGTCAAAAGCTTTTAAGATTCCCTTTCTTTGTTTCCTTCTGTTTCCTTTTTGTTTGTTTTATTTAAAACTAATTTGCATTTTCTCAGAAGGAGAAAATCTGAGTTTTCTTTGCTTCATGTTTAGAGTAACAAAATGGTATTGATTATAAAAAATGAGGTGTTACCCTGGATCAACAAGTTGGAAATAAAATTTAAAACCACTAATTATGACTACTATAAAGTATAGAAAGAAATTGTAATTCAAGGGCCTCAGATCTTCTGAAATTATTTTGTATATATAATGTATAAACATATGTAACTCGACATAGTTTTTGTATGAGATAACAATGGTGTAACAAATAAATACATTTTATTCAATATATTAAATATATGGACTTTTAGGTAGTTCTGTACATCAGTATTCCTGGTTAGGTCATTTAATGGAAAAATAGAAATGTGCTAATAAAAAATGGTGAAAAATAAATGATAGTTGACACAGGACAAAAGACATCAAAGTGCAAGTGGTCTATTTACCAATGTTCCTAACCCATTAGAATTATCCCAGTAGGTTAGCAAGCACTAAGCATCAGTTTTTTCAGCTCAGAATGCTGCCATTAATTTATGATTCAATAACTAACAGAAACAACCTAGTTGCAAATTTACATGCTCTAGGCATCAAATAAACTAATTAAACTGATCTATACAGTAATTGTCTTCCACTGTTTACTGATTAAAAAGTCCTTGAAATAATGAGAATTCCATGCAGTAAGAAGGCTTGGACCCATGAACTATGATTGCTATCAATGGTCTCAGAACTCCTCCTGGAGGATGTGAGGTTAAGAAGCAGTGAAGAAGATGAAACTGCCAGGCCTCTCTCTCAGCAGCCACCTTTCTGACTGGGTCTCTGTCTCTGAGACACTGCGACTTGCCTCAGAGTTTAATATTCAGATTCTCCATGACCAGTGACAATACTACTTAACCAAAATTTCAAGAGAGCTCAGACAATTCTTTTGATAAACGTTAACACAGAAGTAAAACTAAGGCAAACCCTCTAAAACTGGTAGGGGCTCTATTACTTAATTCATCTATGTACGTTTTACTCTTTTGTTTTGCTTTGTTTTTTGTGTTCTTTTTAAATGCTTCTAGATTAAAGAATTTACTGTGGGAAATATGGATGTTAGTACTTAGAATACAATTTTCAGAGATTTTCAGAATTGTATGGTTGTCATCTTGCACTCTAGAATCTCAACCACCAACATTTGGAGAAATGTTTTCTTACAGTTTATAATGAAATATAAAAGCTGACAGAATATTCTGAACACTTTTCATAACATTCAGCATCCTGGAATGTTGAACAACCTAGGCGATGTTTTATAATCACTTTCTGTACTTAGCCACTTTGCACTCAAAAATGCAATATGGTTTGCAATTATCCTGTTAGAAAATTTTGTTTTGAGATTTTGTAATAATACAGATTAAAGATGCATTTTCTGGAGATACTCAGGAGCACTCATTGATTACTTCACTACTGCTTTCATGTAAAAAGAATAAAGAAATAGGAAAAACAAATTATAACAAACTATTTTTTAAAAAATTGCAAGTTACTGTATTATGGAATTGTCCTTAAGTCATCTAGTTTCCAATTTTTGTGTATACCTAAATCTTAAGACCTGCTAAATTCTTCTAGTGAAATCTTATTTTTAAATTTATATTAATAATTCTCAAGTTGATAATGTCTGTTACATTTCAGCACAATTGAACAATCACTAAAAAATATTTTCAAAAAGAAGTTACAATGAAAATTCTGTTAGCTATAATTACCTCTTGTGGTAATGTCTAACCTCTTGTAAGGTGTTAATGCTCATTCAAAAACAAGAAAACCTAGTTTTTTTTGCTGTTGTTTTTGTTTTTTTAGCAAAATAAAGACCCTCAAACAAGTAATACCTTTCATCTACAAGATGATGACACATCAATTTAATTTAATTTAATTTAATGTATTAATTCTGTGTTCCTATCCCACATTAACTCTGATTCAAAATTAGACAAGACAGGGCCAATATAATTACTTTGAAGTAAAATAGTATCATAGAAAACTATCATGTCTTAAGTATTCTTTTGCTTTATACTTTTGTTTCTTTGAAATGTCCAGATATAAATTGTTCTTTTATTTCTTAAATTTATTCAGATGGTAGGAAAATGATTTTTGGTGAAATAAATTCTTAAAATTTAAATTTCCAATAGAATTTATTTTCTTCTCTTTTCTATATTGGATGATAAGCTCATATTTCCTATTTTATGGAACAAAACAGATTTTTAAAAATTCTTTGCATGTTACAATGCCTGATTTGCCTCACAAAATTATTTTGAACATTGAGGGAAATAAAGTATATAGAATATTTTATAAGTAATAAAGAAACAGATTTTAAAGTACTGTTTATTTTCTAAGCCAAACATTCTCAACTTACAGAATATATATTACATTACATTATTCCTCATTAGCCTAAGGTGTTTACACATCAATAGTGATGTGATCAAGCTCATTTTTACTCAGCAATGAAGACTGATCCAAAAATTCTTGATGCCTCAGGTGAGATTTTCAACAATTAACTTTGTCCCAAATAGTATCAATAGTAAGAGCCACTAATAAGTATTTATGTCTTAAATGTCTTACCAGTACAGTTACTTATTTCCTTGGGCTAATATAAAATGTTTTTGAGCCTCTCTTTGAATACTTAACTACGATGTTTCTCCAGATTAATGAATTTAGGCTGTCACATTAAATTCCAAAGTGCTTTGAAAAAATGAGGTACAGGAGAAAGATTTGCCTATGCAGGTGACAATGGGAATTTCGGTCAGAAGAAACCTAAAAAGCAAACGGGTCTGCTGGAGCAGGCCTGCTGAATATGGTGGACATTTTGTACCCTGCACCATAGCATCCTATTAGTATGATACAAGAGAAGCATAAGCCAGTTCATCTTTTTCCACAGAGCCTTGCTTCCTGAAGCAAGCCCTGTACCCATCAGGAAACTACCTCTTTTTTAAATATACTCCTCAGCCGGGCGTGGTGGCACATGCCTTTAATCCCAACACTCCGGAGGCTGAGGTAGGCAGAGCTTTGTGAGTTCGAAGCCGGCTTGGGCTACAACGCGAGCATAAGGCCGGCCTGAGCTACATAGTGCGACCCTGCCTCAGAAAACCAGGGCCAGGAGTTTGGCTCAGTGCCTTAAGCGCCTGCCCTGGCTGGCGCGAGGTTATGAGTTCAATCCCCGGTGCCGCAAAAATAAATAAATAAATAAATAAATATACTCCTCAACTTGTATGCTCCTACTCAGAGGGGTTACTTTTTCTAATTCTTCTAGCCAGAGAGAAAGATAGAATGCATGCAATTGAT